>ML431749.1:14655-75280 GCA_005239525.1 Nicotiana knightiana
TTTTCGCGTATATTTCGACGTATTTGCATCTTATAGCTCCGTTTGCATCTCCACTTCACCTACACATGAAATAACTCCATTAAGCACATAACAAGTGTAATTTTATCATTAATGCGCATAAAATGTAAGGTATATCACATGTTAAACTATGCAATTTAGTCTCGCATCAGACACCATAGTTGACCAAAGTAAGGCAAGGAAATAATTTAAAAGTTGTAAAGCATTAAGGAAATCATCACAAAAGATCAATGAGAGGTTCAATTACAGGTAATTAGGGGTTTAAACAATAGTAATGTTGATTCCTGTGAGTACACGAAGTAAACACACAATAGGATAGGAAAATCGGAGATTCAACTAAAAATCACATAGAATTAGGGATTCAATACTAGCGCACTAGTAAATGATTAAAGGAATTAACAGACGAACATGATATAACAGGGAGAATCAAAGAGTCAGAAACCCTAATGACTGTAGCAGCAAGAAATCACATAGGAATAGAGATTCATCTAAACAAAACAGCAACAACTTGAGGAATTAAACAGTGCCATTACAGCATAAGCAGAAGAAGCCAAAATCAAGAACCTTAATTAGCAAAAATAGGATAAAAATCATAGAAAACTCAGGACGTATTCATAAGAGACAGACACATATACAAATCAAAAGAGAAGATCAATAAAGGCAAACCTCAAACTATAATACAATTTTAAAACTAAAGTTTTAACATAATAAACTATGAAAAAGAGATTTTAACAAAAACCATTTAAAAACACGAGAAGAATCTCAGAAGAACCCTTAAAGTTGAAGAAATCATTTTTGCAGAAAGGTTTTTTAGAAACCCTAGTTGTAAAACAAAAAATCATTTTAGGAAAAATGGAAAGCCCTTGAATAAAACATCAAAACGACTTGAAATATGTATAGATATGTTACAGATCTAGAAAGATCTAAGGTTTTAGAAGTTAGGGTTTCGAAGCGAGAACCCAAAGAGGAGAGAAAAACTCAAAGTTTTACCGGTTTCAACCGAAATGTGTAAGAACCTTACTCGGACGGCTATGGGTAGCCAAAAAATGGCATGAGGGACCATAGGTAGGAGTTGAACCGCTCCAGTTTCACATGAGGACCTCAGGGTAGCATCAAACCGGCATGGGGTGAAGCAGGGGCTAGGAGATGGTAAGAGGTCATGGTTTACGGCGAGGGAAGTGGCCAGAGACGGTGGACAGTGTCCATCGGAGATGAAGAGATGGGAAGGTTCTAGATAGAACCTGGAGATAGAGAGAGAATAGAGAGATGAGTGTGAGGGGAGTGAATGAGAGACGGGGGGGGGGGGGGGGGGTAGTCACCTAGGTTTAATTAATGAAGGTCGTTTTTGGGCTGTTGATTTGTTCAGACATTGGGTCGGGTAGGATAGAGATTGGGCTTGGGTATTGGGTTATGTAATTGGGCTGGTTTCAATAGGCTGAAATTGAATTAAAAGTGGGCTATAATTTAAATAGGGAGGGCCTAATTGTTAAATACCCGATTAAATAGGGAAATAATTAATAGAAATAGCTAATAATTGCATAAAATTAAATTAAGCTTAAATATGTGGAATTAAGGTAATTAATTAATGTAGAAAATATAAAATGAATAATTATTGATCTAAATGGTATAAGATGTACAATTAGGCCATAGTTGTAAAATTATTGTAATTATGGCCAAATAATGCCAAATGGAATAATTTGTGAAATAATCAAATCCCAATAGGTGTAAAAATGATATATTGAGCTGGGAAATATTTTGAAATTATTTATAATACAATTTATGAATAATTATTGAATATAAAAATACTAAATAAATTGGAAAAGAGTTTAATAAAAATAAGAAAAATACCAGTTATTATAAAGAGTGATTTTGAAGGTATATATGCAAATTTTAAAATAGTTTGAGGGAAAATTGGGTATCAATAGAAGGCCTCCAAAACTATTCTCCAAGATGGTAAAGCATTCCTATCTTAACGTCCCTCTAAGGGTAAGGCAATGGTACCCCCAAGTCTTGAGGACTGCATCCCCGGACATTGCAAAACAACCTCTAATCTTAAGGTCGACAATCCTTCTTCAAAGTCGGGGCGGTGTGAACCCATGTCATGTTATATTAGCTTAATAACAAACATCGAGAAGGTGAAGGCCGACTGCCGCTGAGGAGATGCGGTGCAAGTGGAAATTCACTCTCGGGAGGAAGACATAACAACCCATAAAGCCGGCTTCCTTAGTGTATATACCTATCCATTTACCATAGGCCCGGTAGAGCCTTCCTCGCCATCGATAGACATCGTCATACTCGATCCCTGATTATGGAGATTTTAGACTTAGGCGTATCCCCAACTTGCATTTGGAGGTTCCTAGGTTATTATTATTTTATTTGGAGAAAATTGGAAAGTTGAAAATTTTGAAGGTTTATAGGTTTGACTGGGAGTTGACTTTGATGATATCAGGTTCGGATTGTTTTTCAGGTAGTTGGAATACGTCTGTTATGTCATTTGGGATTTGTTCGCAAAATTTGAGGTCATTATGAGTTGATTAGACGTGGGTTGACATGAGTGTTGGAAAGTCGGAAGATGATTAGTTTCTTAGGCTTGAATCGAGGCGCCATCCATTATTTTGATGTTGTTTTGTGTAATTTAAGACCTCGAGTTGATTCATATGATGTTTTGGGACTTGTTGGTATGATTGGGTGGTGTCTCGAGGGGCTCGTATGCATTTATGACCACCCTAAATGTGTTTGAGCTTGGCTGATAGTTGGCAGACCTGGTGCAATCGCACGTGCAAAGGGAGGTGCGGATGTGCGAAGTTGTACATGCGGGATTCTGTGGGAAGAATCAAAGGAGGTTGGGTGGGTGAAGAGTCTTCAGAGGCTGTGTGGTGAGCGCAAATGATCTGTCACAAAAGTATAGGTACTTCCATAAAAGCGGATCGTAGATACGGTTGGGTGTTCGCAGTAGCTCCTAATCTGGAAGATAAGTGACTTCCGCTTGTATGATTGTTTTTCAGTATATGTGGTACTGTATAAGCGATATTTGCGTCCACAAATGGGGAATCACTAGGCAAATTATATATTTCGAGGGTTTTGGTTATTTCTCATTATTTTTAGTTTTAAAACTTGGCTAGCGTAGATTCTTGGAGGGTTTTTTCACCAAAAATTGAAAGGGTAAGTAAACTCTACTTGATTTTGATATTAGCTATTAATTTCCCATGGATTATTACACCTAGTTTATATGAATTAAAGGAGAAATTTGTGCATTTTTGCTATGGTTTTGGATAGTTAAAATTGGTGATTTTGTGGTCGATTTGAGGTTAGATTTTGATGAAACACATATATTTGGACTCGTATTGGAATGGGTGTTCGAACCATCCGGATTTTGATTCATGTAGGAAGAATTTCCTAGAGTAGTGATGAGCCTTGCTTGAGGTAAGTGTATTAGCAACTTTGTTGAGGCACTACTTGCCACAATTTTTATCGTTTCGCTAAGCGCTATGTGGGGCGTACATGTAAGGCGGTTAAGCCCATGTGCGTATACTAGGGTACTATTCATGTTTGGGTAGTCATTAGGCTATGTTTGTATGCACTTTCTAAGCTAATTGAATCATGTTGGAGATAAATTGTTGGTGGATTGCATGCTCAAACATGTTAATAACTATTCTTGTAGCTTAATCTCTTGATTTGAACAATGGTAGTACACTTCGCACATGCCTATAGCTTAGCATGCCACTTATATCATCCAATGAGCATATAATTTGATATTCATTATTCCTGTACATGCATTCTTATGTATGCTTTCTGTCTAATATGGACTCGGTTGATAGCACGTGAGTGGTCCGTGCGGAACTGAGTTATGATAGCACGCGTGTCATCCACGTGGTTGCTATATGTGGAATGCGAGTTTTCCGTGCATATTATGGATAAGGCTCTGTCCCGCTAGGTTACCCTCTGATGTTCCTCTCTTGATGGTGTACACATAATATGAGGAAATTCGATTAGTGTTTGGTTTGGTTGTTTCATTTCTTCTATTCTTGCAATTTATGTGGATGTATGCATGTGTTTATTTCTCATGTCTTCTCTATATGCTAGATAAGAAATGTGCACATGCCTTTTAGGAACATCTTCTTTATATGCTATTTTGTTAGTCGATACAGAGCTTGGCACTTTATATCATGTGTAACAAACTGGCTTTTCCCTATTTTATGATTTAGTGATATTATTGTTGTGTACTTGTGAGATTTAGGAACTGGGCAGGTTTTTAGCGGGTACCACTAATAATTCTTGCCTCTATTTATTTGTTAAGGTTAGTTATTATACTTGTCGAGTACATCGGGTTGGGTATAATCATACTACACTTTGCACTTAATTGTGTAGATCCAAGTAATGGACCTAGTCGTGAGTTGCTGCAGTTTTAGCTACAAGTTGCCGAGAGACGATGTAGAGATGCATTTAGACATCACTCTTTTGCATCTCTTTTCATTACAATGTTACTGTTTTCATTCAGACAATATTTTCATTTGTATTCGAGACTTGTAAGTCAATTTTAGAGCTCATGACTCGGTATTAATAGTTCAGGGGGTCTATGTATTGACACAATTATATATGTCAATGGTCTTTGAATTTATATATTTTTTCCATTTATTCAGTTAACATGTTCCATTTTTTAAGTTTGGATTGCCTAGTAAGTGAGTTAGGTGCCATCACGACTTGTTGGTGGTTTTGGGTCATGTTACCTCCGCATTTGTGGACTCCCGCATCTTTGCGGGCCACATATTGATCGCATATTAACCTTGGACTTTTGCGAAGGGAAGTTCTGCGGTGCATTATGGGACCGCAAAACAGGCATGCGGACCGCATACTGGTCGCATACCCACGTAGAAAAATCAGGCCCCTGAGGGCTATTTTTGCGGTCGCATCGGGGCTCCTATTTTCTAATCTTTAAAACCCGACCCTAATCCGTTAAAACACCCCATTAGGCCATAATGAGCTATTTTTCTTACATTTCTAGAGTGAGGGAAAGGGGTTCTCAGAGAGAGAAAGACCAACCATCATACTAATATCCTTCCATTCTTTCTAATTACTTGAATATTTTCAAGAGGGTCTCGATATCAAAGGTAAGAATCTAAGCCCAACTCAAGATTTCGAAATTTCTTCTAAAATGGATACCTAGCAAGATAGTTCAGGGGCTTGGGGTTGATTGTTTTGCATGCATGGGTGGTGAGGGAACCTACAACCAATATGAGCTGAAAATGGTTAAAGATGGGGAATGGGCTAAGGCATCGACCATCTTTCTAATTCTTGAATCACTCTGTGATAATCCTAAAATAGATTGAAGGTGCTAAAGGTCCCCGAAGTTATCTTCGAACGTAAGGAAAGCTTTTAAGGTATGTATGGCTAAAAATCCCTTCTTTTTACAAATCGAACCCCATGGTTCCCCTACAATTGGTGTAAGTTTCAACAATTGATGTAGGAAATGACATTTCAGACATGCTTGTGTTGTAAGACTTTATGAGCAATATGTATTTAAATGCTCCCCCTTTTATGCTATTTGTTACTTGGTGATGTAGTGAATATATGGAATATGTGTTAAATTGCCAAAGTGAATTCCTTTATATGCCGACGACTCATGATTCCGCCTATGTGTACTTAATAACTTGAATTATGAAATGTGGCCCAGTGCAAATGTCACGACCCCAAATCCTAAACCGGCCGTGATGGCGCCTATCGTGGAACTAGGCTAGCAAATAATCACATGTTCATAATTTTCTTTTAAAATCCCATTTGCAAAATCTGAGCATTTCATAAATATACATAAATTACTGAATAAAGTAGGTCAACATTATACAATACTGCCAACCCCAAAACCCGGAGTCAACGTGTCATGAGCATCTAGAAGTATAAGTCAAATATACTGTCATAATACAAAACCTCTGAATGAAAGCTAGATACAACAGGGAGGGAAAAGCAGAGATGTTGCGGACGCTGAACACCTCTATGTCCCGGAAATCCGACTCCGCATGGAATAACTCGCTAAAGCTCGATGTCTGCACCTGAATCTGCACACATAGGTGCAGGGAGTAATGTGAGTACACCAACTCTGTAGTAATTAAAATAAATCAGGTCTGAGCAGCAAGAAACACATAAAATCAATGCCATCAAATCAGAAAGGCACAACCTTACTCTCCAACAGTATAACATAGATATATGAAATCGTCATGCCTTAAAACCAACTTCAGAAAAACCCTTTAAGAATGTATATTTTTCAACAACTTCAACCGAAATGTTTAGTATAAAAATGAAATTAATCATATAGAGGCCCCTCGGGCAAAAATATATTTCATAAGCTCAGCGTGAAAGTAGTAAAGTCAAAAGCAGTCCCTTGGGCAAAACAAGAATCATAATCAGCTCCTCGGGCATGCCTCACAGTCACTCAAAATCAGTCCCTCAGCACCTCACAGTCACTCATGCCTCCCAATCGCTCGTCACTCAGCACTCGGAACTCGGTAGGTTCCTGCGCTCACTGGGGGTGTGTACAGACTCCGACTTTGGAGCGCTAATAAACAAGCCAAATCATGGCATCAATCACTCTCAGGCTCTTGGCCTGTCTCATATCATAAATATCCTCACAAAATTGGCCCTCGGCCTCACTCAGTCAGACACTCTCAACATGCCACTCGGGCCACAAAAAAACGGGGTTCTCGACCCAAATAGTATTTTATTTCAAGCAATCGCAATATCATCGAATAGGAGTGTCAATAATTTCACAAGAAAGACTGAGTGTAAAATCATAGTTTCAAAGTAGTGAGAATATCAGTAAAATAGCCCCCAATGGGTTAAAACAGATCGGCACTAGGCCTCAAACATGGCTTACAACCCAAATATATCAAACCATAGCAATACTGTAAAACATATGCTTAAAAAGCAGTTTCACAACTCAATAGTTGCCTAAAAAGGAACATATTTCTAAATTTTCAATTCGTGCACGCCCCACACTCGTGATCTAGTGTGTGCGTCACTCCAAATCCCTGAAGGGATGTAAAGTCCGGGGTTTCATACCCTCAGGACAGGATTTATAACCATTGCTTACCTCTACCGGGCCACAACACTAGTCTGCAATGCTCTTGCCCCTCAAGTTGGCTCTCGATTACTCCGAATTTAGCAAAAATCAGTTTAACATCATCAATATATATTAAAGGAACTCAACCCAATCAAAAATTATCAAATTACACAAAAATCTCGAAATTCGGCCTAACCCGAGCTCCGGGCTCACGTCTCGGAAATCGATAATTTTTATGTCACTAGAAACCTCGTCCTCCCACGATTCTACTCATACAAAAATCATCACAATCAGATCACAATTGCCTACCCAAAACCTCAAAAGAACATCCAATTCTCCACCCCCTTCTTCCCAACCTTCACCTACTCAAATCCTTAAATTTCCAAGCCTAATACAAACAAAATAGCATAGGAACGATGTTAGTAACAAAAGAACTTACCTTTACTGAAGAATCTTGAGTTTCCTTCTCAGAATCGCTTTCAAAGGACTCCTCCCGCATGCAAAATGGTGAAAATAAGAAAAATTTCGCGGAAGGCCTTTATATACTGTTTCCGCCTGTCATTTCCGCTCATGCCGACCTTTAGGCGCACCTACTGACCCACACCTGCGGTCCCAGATACGCACCTGCAGAATCTCACTTAACGGACCAATTCCGCACCTACGGCCACTTCTCCGCACCTGCGGCTTCGCAGGTGCGACCAAAACTTCACACATGCGTAAAATCCCCTGCCTAGCATTTTTTCCACCTGCGCACTGCCCATTACACCTGCGACATCCCACCTGCGGCTGCCCTTCCACAGGTGCGGTCAACACCAGAACTTCCACAGTAGCAGCTATTGCTGCCAATTTCCAAGTACAAAAATCCTGCCAACCATCCGAAATCAATCCTGAGGCCCTCGGGGCACCAACCAAACGTACCAACACACCCCATAGCATTATTCCAACTTAGTCGAGCCTTCGAATCACCAAAAAAAACATGAAAACACAAAAATTACATCAAATTTAAGCCTATGAACTTTAAAAAGTCCAAATTTCGCCAACTACGCCGAAACCAACCAAAACACCTCCGATTGACTTGAATTTTTTCAGACATATCCAAAATGACATTGCAAACCTGTTCCAACTTTTGTAACTCCATTCCGACCTCGATAGCCTATTTTCCACTACCGACTGGAAATCCCCAAAAACTAACTTTTGCCAATTCAAGCCTAATTCTACACCGTAATTCCCAAAAATATTCTGAACACACTCCTATGACCCAAATAACCTAACGAAGCTATCCAAGCCATAAAATCCGCATTCCGAGGTCGTTTATCAATAATTCAACTCTCAGTTGACTTTCTCAACTATTAGGCTACTTTAAAAGGCTAAATGCCTAAACTCCCACCATAACCATTCTGGACCCAAACCAACTGACCCGACACATCAAAAATAGGATAGCGATATCTAACAAATGCAGATATGAGAAACGGGGTAAATCTCATGGAACGACCGGTCGGTCGTTACATCCTCCCCCACTTAAACAAATGTTCGTCCTCGAACGGGTCAGGAAACATACCTAGAGTCTCGAATAAGTGAGGATATATGTACCGCATCACCCGCTCGATCTCCTAAGTGGCATCCTCCACCGGCTTCCCTCTCTACTGAACCTTAACTGAAACTATATCCTTAGACCTCAGCTTCCTGACCTGTCGACCCAAAATAGCCTCTGGCTCTACCTCACATGATGTATCACCCTCGAGCTGAAGTCCAAAACATGGGAAGGGTCACCAACATACTTCCGGAGCATCAAAATATGGAATACTCGATGAATACTCGATAAACTAGGAGGCATAGCATGCCTATAAGCCACCTCCCAAATCCTCTGAAGCACCTCAAATGGCCCAATGAACCTGGGACTCAACTTCCCTCTCTTTCCGAATCTCATAACACCCTTCATGGGTGACATCTTAAGCAACACCTTATCCCCAACCATGAAAGACACCTCTCGGACCTTCCGGTCCGCATAACTTTTCTGCCTAGACTGCGCCGTGCAAAACCGGTCCTGAATCAACTTTGACTTACTCAAAGCATCCTGAACCAAGTCTGTGCCCAATAGCCTAGCCTCGCCCTGCTCAAACCAACCAACCGGATATCTGCAACTCCGACCATATAAAGCCTCATACGTGGCCATCTGAATACTCAACTGATAGCTGTTATTATATGCAAACTCCGCTAGTGGCAGAAACTGATCCCATGAACCACCAAAGTCAATCACAAAATTACGCAACATATCCTCCAAAATCTGAATGGTGCGCTCCAACTGCCCGTCGGTCTGAGGATGAAACGCTATGCTCAACTCAACCTGAGTACCCAACTCTATCTACACGGCTATCCAAAACTGAGATGTGAACTTAGTGCCTCTGTCGGAAATGATAGAAACTGGAACCCCGTGCAATCTAACAATCTCCCTGATATAAATCTCAGCTAACCTCTCTGAAGAATAAGTAGTACCAACAGGAATGAAGTGTGTGAACTTGGTCAACCGGTCCACAATAACTCATATAGCATCAAACCTCCTCGAAGTCCGTGGGAGTCCAACTAAGAAGTCCATAATGATCTGCTCCCACTTCCACTCCGGAATATCAAACCTCTGAAGCAATCCACCTGGTCTCTGGTGCTCGTACTTCACATGCTGACAGTTGAGACACCGAGCCAAAAACTCCACAATATCCTTCTTCATTCTCCTCCACCAATAATGCTGCCTCAAATCCTGATACATCTTCGCGACACCCGGATGGATGGAATACCGCGAACTATGAGCCTCTGCTAGAATCAAATCTCGAAGTCTATCCACTTTGGGCACGAAAATCCGGCCCTGCATCCTCATGACCCCATCATCACCATACCGTATCATCATACTGAAGAACGAGTATGTGTGGATCATCATACTGGCGTGCTCTAATCTGATCGTAAAGAGAAGACCTGGAGGCTACACAAGCCAACACCCGTAGGGGCTCTGATAGGTCAAATCTCACCAACTTACCCGCTAAGGCCTGAACATCAAGGGCTAATGGCCGCTCTTCTACTGAAAGGTAGGCTAGATTCCCCAAACTCTCTGCGCTGCTACTCAAGGCATCGACCACTACATTGGCCTTCCCTGGATGATATAAGATAGTGAGGTCATAATCCTTTAGGAGCTCGAACCATCTCCTTTGACGCAAATTCAAGTCCTTCTGCCTCAGCAGATACTGCAAACTGTGATGATCAATAAAAATCTCACACTGCACTCCATACAAATAATGCTGCCACATCTTCAAAGCATGAACAATGGCAGCTAACTTAAGATCGTGCACTAGATAATTCTTCTTGTGCACCTTAAATTGTCTGTACGCGTAGGCAATCACCCTACCGCCCTGCATCAATATCGTTCCCAAGCCAACTGTAGAAGCATCACAATAAAATGTGGAAAAACCCGAACCCGCAGGCAAAACTAGTACTGGAGCTGTAGTCAATGCTGACTTGAGCTTCTGAAAGATCTCGTCACACTTACAAACCATCTTAAAGGAGCACCCTTCTGGGTCAATCTGGTCAAAGGCGAAGCAATAGAAGAGAATCCCTCTACAAAGCGACGGTAATAACCCGTCGAACCAAGGAAACTTCTAATCTATGTGGCTGAGGACGGTCTGGGCCATCTTTGAACCGCCTCTATCTTCTTTGGATCAACCTGAATCCCCTCACTAGACACCACGTGCCTCATGAAAGCTGCCGAACCAAGACAAAACTCACACTTGGAGAATTTCGCATAAAGCTTCTCTTCCCTCAACCTCTGTAACACGACTCTCAAATGTTGAGCATCCTCTTCCTGGCTACGAGAAGAAACCAGGATGTCATCAATGGACACAATGACGAAGGAATCAAGACAAGGCTGAAACACGTTGTTCATCAATTGCATGAACGCAGCTGGGGCATTGGTCAGCCCAAACGACATAACCAAGAACTCATAATGACCATATCTTGTCCTGAAAGCAGTCTTCTGAATATTGGAATCCTGAAACCTCAACTGATGATACCCAGATCTCAAATCAATCTTGGAAAACACTCTGTCTCCTTGAAGCGGGTAAAACAAATCATCAATGCGGGGCAAGAGATATCGGTTCTTCACTGTAACCCTATTCAACTACCGATAGTGAGTACACATATGCATGGACCCATCCTTCTTCTTTACGAACAACACCGGTGCACCCCAAGGTGACACACTAGGCCGAATGAGCCCTTTATCCAGGAGCTCCTGAAGCTGCTCCTTCAATTCCTTTAGCTTCGGCGGTGCCAAACGATAAGGTGGAATAGAAATAGGCTAAGTGCCTGGCACTAAGTCAATACCAAAATCAATATCCTTGTCAAGTGGCATGCCTGGCAGGTCTGCAGGAAACACATCCGAAAAGTCACGGACCACAGGAACTAAATCAATAGCGGGAGTCTCACCACCGACATCCCTCACAAAGGCCAAATAAGATAAACAACCTTTCTCAACCATGCGCTGAGCCTTCAGGTAAGAAATCACCCTGCTAGGCATATACTCGGAAGAACCTGTCCACTCAACCCTCGGACACCCCGGCATAACTAAGGTCACGGACATAGCGTGGCAATCAAGAACAACATGGAATGGAGATAACCAATCCATTCCCAATATCACGTCAAAATCGACTATGCTGAGTAACAGTAGGTCCACTCGGGTCTCCAGACCCCAATAGATATCATGCCTGACTGATACACGCAGTCCGCAACAACGGTATCGCCCACCGAAGTCGACACATGAACAGAGGGGACTAGAGACTCACGGGGCACATCCAGAAAATTGGCAAAATATGAAGTAACATAGGAAAATGTAGAACCAGGGTCAAATAAAGCCACGTCATCACGGCAACAGACTGAAACAATACCCGCGATCACGGCATCTAAGGCCATAGCATCCGTCATGGCTGGAAATGCATACATGCGAGCCTGACCTCCCCGTGCTCGACCTCCCCCTCTATGGCGGGCTCTGGCTGACTGACCACCACCCCTGGCTGCCTGGGCGGGTGGTGAAGTGATTGGAGCTGAAGTCGAGGGCTGGCCGTACACGTGCCCGAACTCTCGACACTCAAAGCAACTCCCTGGAGCTGGTGGCGGGGACTGATAGAAACCGCTAGCACCTGTACGGCCACTAGAAGACTCCTGCATAGAAGAACCCTGAACTGGAGGTGCTCGAGCTGCACTCTGAGCTGGGAGGTGCCAAATGAAGTATGGCCTGACTAGGAACCACGGGGACCCTACGCCGAGGAGGCAACATCATATGCTGGACGATCTGACTGAGGACGCCGGAATGAACGGCCGCTACCCTACTGAAATTGTACCCTGAAGGGAGTACCACTAGAACTGCCCGAACCACGAGGCCTCTTGGCCTCCCTCTCCTCCCACTCCTGGCAGCGAACGGACTCGATATCTCGAGCTATGTCAACAACCTGCTCGAATGAAGCACCCGATACTCTCTCCCGAGTCATAAGAAACCGAAGCTGATAAGAAAGACCATCGACAAACATCCTCACCCTCTCCCTATCAGTATGGACAATCTCAGAAGCATACCTAGCTAACTCGGAGAACCTCATATCGTACTCAGTAACTGATAACTCTCCCTGGTGCAGCTGCTCAAACTGCCTGCGCTGCTCCTCTCTGTTGGACTGAGGAACATACTTCTCCAAAAAGATCGTGGAGAACTGCCGCCAGGTAATAGGTGCTGAACCAACCGGTCTACACCTCTCGAATGACTGCCACTAGGTAAGGGAAGCACCTGCAAACTGAAATGTAGCAAATGAGACCACACTGGTCTCAAAAATACCCGCGGTACGCTGTATCCTCTAGCACCTATCTAGAAATCCCTGGGCATCCTTTCCCTCTGTACCGCAGTATCCTCGGAGCCTGAAGTCTGTTGAATCTCTCCAACCTGCGCTGCTCGTCCTCAGGCATAGCAAGGACCACATAATCCTGGAGCGGAGCAACTAGTTGAGCTGGGGCTGCTCGTGGTGTCTGAATACCCTGTGCGGCCTGCTCAGGTGCCCGGGCAACAGGAGTCTGGTTGCCTCCCCCGGCCTGAGTTGTAGTGGAAGAAGAAGACATGGCGACGCCTCAGCCAAACTGGTGCATACTGTCAATATCTGAGATAGGTCCTCCTGAAGACCATAGGCACTGATGGTGCCTGAGCCTGTCCCCCTAGGACACCATCGGCGGAAACCTCATCATGATCAATAAGGGGATCCTGTGGTACTTCCCCGGCTGCTGCGCGGGCTGGCCCTCTACCTCTACCACGGCCTCGACCTCTCGCTGGTCTAGCCGGTGACTGGTCACTCTGATCGGTATGGCGTGTCCTCACCATTTGTGAGAGAGTGAAACAATGTACGTTCAGATTTCAAGAATCAATAGATCAGCATGAAAGATTTCAAGAAAGATAGAAATGTTTCTAAAAGTTCGGCAGCCTCTCGAAGATAAGTACAGACGTCTCCGTACCGATCCGCAAGACTCTACTAAACCTGCTCATGACCATTGAGTCCTATGTAACCTAGGGCTCTTATACCAAACTGTCACGACCCCAAATCCTAAACCGGCCACGATGGCGCCTGTCGTGGAACTAGGCTAGCCAATAATCACATGTCCACAATTTCCTTTAAAATCCCATTTGCAAAATCCGAGCATTTCATAAATATACAGAAATTACTGAATAAAGTAGGTCAACATTATAAAATACTGCCAACCCCAAAACCCGGAGCCAACGTGTCATGAGCATCTAGAAGTATAAGTCAAATATACTATCATAATACAAAACATCCGAATGAAATCTAAATACAACAGAGAGGGAAAAATAGAGATGCTGCGGACGTGCCTAAAGCTCGATGTCTTCACCTGAATCAACACACAGAGGTGCATGAAGTAATGTGAGTACGCCAACTCAGTAGTGATGAAAAAAAATCAGGTCTGAGCAGCAAGAAACACATAAAATCAATGCCATCAAATCAGAAGAGGCACAACCTTACTCTCCAACAGTACAACATAGATATATGAAATCGTCATGCCTTAAAAGCAACTTTAGAAAAACCCTTTAAGAATGTATATTTTTCAACAACTTCAACCGAAAGGTTTAGTATAAAAATGAAATGAATCATATAGAGGCCCCTCGGGAAAAAAAATTTCATAAGCTCAGCGTGAAAGTATTAAAGTCATAAGCAGCCCCTTGGGCAAAATATGAATCATAATCAGCTCCTCGGGCATGCCTCACAGTCCCTCAAAATCAGTCCCTCAGCACCTCACAGTCACTCATGCCTTCCTATCGCTCGTCACTCGGCACTCGGTAGTTACCTGCGCTCATTGGGGGTGTGTACAGACTCCGACTTCAGAGGGGCTCCTTCAGCCCAAGCGCTAATAAACAAGCAAAATCATGGCATCAATCACTCTCAGGCTCTCGGCCTGTCTCATATCATACATATCCTCAAACATTGGCCCTCGTCCTCACTCAATCAGAAACTCTCAACATGCCACTTGAGCCATAAATAAAAAGGGGTTCTCGACCCAAATAGTATTTCATTTCAAGAAATTGCAATATCATCAAATATGAGTGTCAACAATTTCACAAGAAAGACTGAGTGTAAAAGCATAGTTTCAAAGTAGTGAGAATATCACTAAAATATCCCCCAAGGGGTTAAAACAGATTGGCACTAGGCCTCTAACATGGCTTACAACCCAAATATATCAAACCATAGCAATAATGTAAAACATATGCTTAAAAAGTAGTTTCGCAACTCAATAGTTGCCTAAAAAGGAACATATTTACAAATTTTCAATTCTTGCACGCCCCACACTCGTTATCCAGTGTGTGCATAACTCCAAATCCGTGAAGGGATGTAATGTCCGGGGTTTCATACCCTCAGTACATTATTTATAACCATTACTTACCTCTACTGGACCACAACACTAGTCCGCAATGCTCTTGCCCCTCAAATTGGCTCCCGATTGCTCAGACTCTAGCCAAAACCAGTTTAACAACATCACTATATATCAAAGGAACTCGACCCAATCGAAAATTATCAAATTACACAAAAATCTCGAAATTCAGCAAAACCCGAGCCCTGGGCCCACGTCTCGGAACTCGATAATTTTTACGTCATTAGAAACCTCGTCCTCCCACGATTCTACTCATACCAAAATCATCACAATCAGATCACAATTGTCTACCCAAAACCTCAAAAGAACTTCCAATTCTCCACCCCCTTCTTCCCAACCTTTTCCTACTCAAATCCTTGAATTTTCAAGCCTAATCCGAACAAAATAGCATAGGAACGATGTCAGTAACCAAAGAACTTACCTTTACTGAAGAATCTTGAGTTTCCTTCTCCAGATCTCTTTCAAAGGACTCGTCTCGCATGCAAAATGGTGAAAATAAGAAAATTTTCGCGGAGGGCCTTTATATACTGTTTCTGCCAGTCATTTCCGCTCCTGTGGACCTTTAGGCACCTGCGGTCCCAGGTGCGTACCTGCATAATCTCACTTAAAGGACCAATTCCACACCTACGGCCACTTCTCCGCACCTGCGGCTTTGCAGGTCCGGCAAAAAATTTGCACCTGCGGAAAATCCCCTGCCTAGCCTTTTTCACATATGCGCACTGCCCATCGCACCTGCGGCTGCCCTTCCGCAGGTGTGTTCAACACCAAAACTTCCACACCAGCAACTATTGCTGCAAATTTCCAAGTCCAAAAATCCCGCCAACCATCCAAAATCAATCCCGAGCCCCTCCGGGCCACAACCAAACATACTAACACACCCCATAGCATTATTCCAACTTATTTGAGCCTTCGAAACACCAAAAACAACACGAAAACACCAAAATTACATCAAATTCAAGCCTATGAACTTTGAAACTTTCAAATTTCGCCAACTACGCCGAAACCAACCAAAACACCTCCAATTGACCTAAAATTTTGCAGACATATCCAAATGACATTACGAACCTGTTCCAACTTCTGGAATTCCATTCCGACCTGGATAGCCTATTTTCCACTGCCGACCGGAAATCCCCAAAAACCAACTTTCGCCAATTCAAGCCTAATTCTACACCGGGCATCCCAAAAATATTTTGAACACATTCCTAAGCCCAAATCACCTAACGAAGCTATCCAAGCCATAAAATCCGCATTCCGAGATTGTTTATCAATAAGTCAACTCTCAGTTGACTTTCTCAACTATTAGGCTACTTTAAAAGGCTAAATGCCTAAACTTCTTCCATAACCATTCCGTACCTCAACCAACTGACCCAACACATCAAAAATAGGATAGCGATATATAATAAATGCAGATATGGGGAAACAGGGTAAATCTCACGAAACGACCGATCGGGTCGTTACAGCCAAGTATGAATTAACAATTGCGGCCACTAGCGCCGAATGAATTGAAATATGTGATTGAAATGAGACATGAGATGATTGATGAAAAATGGAAATGTCTTGAGTAACACGGCCTAGCCGATCGGGCCGTGATCAAATGACATGCTGCACACATGGTGCTATTATGCTGGGAATTGAATTGCAATTGAAACATGAATTGATATTGTGGAAAAATGTCTCCAACGGAGATGACATAGCCGATCGGGTCGTGATCATACTCTGTATGAGAGTACGGTGATATTGTGAATAATGAGGTGTTAATGCGACTAATGGCCCAAGCTAAAGCTATAGTAATTCCACTTAAAGCTTATGTGATTCCTTATTTTGATGTTGTGGTGTTGTCGAACTTTCTCATTGATTTCATGATTACTTCTTCCTGTATTATTGATCTTTCTAATGTAATGGTGTTTAGCTATGCATACTAGTACTATTCGACAGTACTAACGTCCCTTTTGCCGGGGACACTACATCTTTGAGTGGACGTAGGTGGCTCCATCGCAGATAGTGATGCGCTCTCCTCACAGGAATCTCGGTGAGCCCCTATTTTTTCCAGTGGTCATATAGTTCTTCTTTTGTATAAGTTACTACGTTTTGAGGTATAGTCGGATCCTTGTTTCCAGGATTGTCATAATTGTCTTTTGTATCATTAGAGGCTCCGTAGACATTTGTGTGGGTTACGTATGGTATCGGAGGGGTCATTGGATTATTTTTTTTTTGAAACTCTTTTTCCGACTAAATTGTAAACTGTATGTACTTTTGGAAACTTAACTATGGCATAATAAATATAATGAAAAATGAAATAGCAACATATATATATATATATATATTATCCCTCACCTGTTTAACAAATGATAATGCGTCCCCTTTTCGGATCATGAATGAGTCGGGTAGGAAAGGTCTAACAGGCTTGCTTGACCGAGTTCATTAAGTTGAGCACCGATCGTGCTCCCCGAGGCTGGGGAGTGAAAAAGTTCTGCAACCTCGAATCAGCGGTCAAAGTTCGGCAGGGCCGATGCACTAGAAGCAGACCTGCCATCCAACATCCAAATGGTCTAAAATCCTTCCAAAATGCACCGGAGCCCCTCGGAACCCCGTCAAATTATACCAACAATTCCTAATACATAACTCAAACTATCCAAAGGCTCCAAACACCATAATTCACATCATGACTAACCATATTTGCTCAAGATCAATATCTTATGTTCATAAACTTCTAACATCAAATCAAGCATTCGATTCAAGCCTTCGTGTTTGCGAGTTTCCCCCTGGCGCTCATGTAGACTCATGTTTCCCCTTCGCAATCGTGGTAGTGGATTCACAATTGTGGTACACCAGAAAACCATCTAATTCAACAATGCCAAAATTGTCCGAAATCAATATGAAACTCATTCGAGCCCTCTATGATCCAATATGAACATTCACACAAGTAAGATAACATCATACAAACTTTATCACTAGCTGAAATCATCAAATTACTAAGAATAAATCATTAATACTCAAGAAGTTTCAAAGTTTAAAACTCATTTCCAACATTCAACATAATGAGCCGAAATGCCCTCGGGTCTCGCGAGACCCCAACCAAACATGCGTACAATTCCAAAAACACCATGGGAACCTACTATAATCGTCAAAACATCGATCCGAGGTCGTTTATCAAGAACATTGACCATGGTCAATTCTATTTGTTTTTAAAGAAAAAAGTCACAATTTCTTTAAAATTTCATATATAATCAAGTAAAATTATGAGATGTCTCAAAACACAAAAAAGATGATCAAAATAACTTATGGAGTCCTCGTATTCTCCACATCTAAAACAAAATGTTCATCCTTGAACGGACAAAGAAATGTACCTGTATTGAAAAAACGTGTGGGTATCTACTCCACATATCAAACTCGGACTCCCACGTTGCCTCCTCATTTGATAGACCTCTCAAATGCACTTTCACAAAAGGTAATCTATTCGATATCAACTTCTGAAACTACCGGTCTAGAATAGTTACCGGCTCCTCCTCAAAGGTCAAATCCTCATCAAGCCACGATGCGCTGAAGTCTAAAATATGTGACCTATCGTCATTGTGCTTCCGAAGAATGTAAATTTGAAATACCGGATGTACCCCTGCTAGGCTAGAAGGCAATGCAAACCTTTATGAAACCTCTCCAACTCTCTCCAAGAATTAAACGTGCCAGTAAACTACGGGCTCAATTGGCCCCTCTTCCCAAACATCACACCCTTCATTGGCGAAACTCCGAGAAGAACCTTCTCGCCGTCCATGTAAGCCACATCTCGAACCTTTTGACCCGCATAACACTTTTTCCTAGACCGAGCTGTACGAAGTTTCTCCCGAGTCACCTTAACCTTTTCCAAATCATCACGGACCAAATTAGTGCACAGCAATCTAGCATCATCGAGATGAAACCAACCATTGCCGAACAACATTGCCTCTAAGATAAGGCCTCATAAGGAGCTATTTGGATGTTCCAAAATTTGAATAGTGCACTCGGACTATTCATCTATATGAGATTAAAAGCGATACTCAGCTCGACTAGAAATCCCAACCCGTGCAGCACGGCTATCAAAAAATGCGATGTGCGGACTTAGTCAACCTATCCACAATAACTCAAACTGCATCATATTTCCTCAAGGTATGTGGTAAGCCTACTACAAAATCGATAATGTTGCACTCCTTCGTCCACTCTTATATCTCTAATATCTGAGTCAACCCACCTAGTTTCTGATGCCCGTATTTCACCTGTTGACAATTGAAACACTTACATACATAGAAAACTATATCTTTCTTCAATCTCTACAACCAAAAGTGTTGTTTCAAGTCTCGGTACATCTTCGTGACACTTAGGTGAATGGAATAGAGTGATCTGTTAGCCTCCTTGAGGATCATTCTGTCAACCCATCAACATTTGAAACACAAATCCGGCCCTGAAGTTGTATAACACCATAATCTCCATTCACAACCTTCTTAGCACCACCCCTCTACACCGTGTCTTTTAACACCAATAAATGAAGATCATAAGACTAGTGAGCCTTGATAATCTCCAACAATGATGATTTTTCCACAATCCAAACAAGAACATGAATAGGTTCCAAAACATCCAATCTCACGAACGGATTGGCCAAAGCTTGAACATCCATGCCTAGTGGCCTCTCCACAATCGTTAAGTATGCCTAACTGCCCATAATCTCTCCCTTCCTACTCAATGCATCAACCACTGTATTGGCCTTCACCATATGGTATAATATAGTGATATCATAGTCTTTAAACAACTCTAACCATCTCCGCTTCCACAAATCCAGGTCTTTTTGTTTAAATAGGTGTTGGAGACTGCGATGGTTGGTATAGACCTCGCATGCAATGTCGTATTCATAGTGCCTCCAAATATCCAGCGCATGAACAATGGCTGCAAACTCTAAATCATGCACGTGGTAATTTTTCTCACGAACATTCAATTTTCGAGACTCGTACGCAATCACCCTACTATCATGCACCAATACGCGCCAATTCCAATACATAATGCATCACAACACACAATGTAAGATCTTGAACCTTTAGGCAACACCGACACTGGGGATGTAGTCAAGGCAGTCTGGAGCTTCTAAACGCTCACCTCAAACTCATCTGACCATCTGAAAAATAACACAATTCTAGGTCAACTTGCTCAATGAGGTTGAGATTGATGGAAATCCCTACATTATTTAGCGGTAATAACCTGCCAAACAAGAGAAACTCTGAATCTCTATAGATGATGTATGCCTAGGCCAGTTCTGAACTGCCTCAATCTTCTTAGGATCGACCTCGATAACCCCCTCCCCCCCCTTACCCCCATATAATACAACATGGCCCAAAAAGGCAACCGACTCTAACCGGAAATCATATCGAAAAATGGCATATAACTAGCAATCTTACTAAGTTTGAAGTATGATTCATAGATATTTCTCATGCTCTTTCTGACTGCGAGACTAAACAAATATATCATCAATGAAGATGATAATGAAGGAACCTAGATAAGTCTTGAAAACCCAGTTTATCAAATACATATAGGTTGCTGGTGCATTAGTCAAGTCACATGACATAACCAAGAACTCATAGCGACCGTATCAACTAAAAGAAAATTGTCTTAGGGACATCTGATGCACTAATGTTCACCTGATGGTATCTACATCTCAAATCAATTGTGTAAAAATCATGGAACCCAGAAGTTGGTCAAATAAGTCATCAATTTTCGGCAACGCATACTTGTTCTTGATAGTGACCTTGTTCAACAGTTGATAATCTATGCATTTCCTCATCGATCTGTCCATCTTCTTCACAAATAACACTAGTGCACCCCAATGCAACACTACTTCTAATGAATCCCTCTTCAAGCAAATCATGTAACTACTCCTTCAATTATTTAAACTCAACTGGGTCATACTATATGGTGGAATAAAAATGTGTTGAGTTTCCAAAACCAAGTCATTTCAAAATTCGATATCTCTGTCATGTGGCATACCCGGAAAATTTATAGGAAAATCCTTTAGGAACTCAAGCACAACTATAACCAAATCGATGGAAGGAACCTTCGCACTAGAATCATAGATATAACCCCAATACGCGAAGCATCCCTTCTCGCCCATACGCCAACCCGTCACTTATGAAATGGCATTACTAGTTGAGTGACAAAGAATCCTTCTCCACTCTAATCTAGGAAACCCCCGCATGGAGCATCATTGTCTTTGCGTAACATCTGCCCGGTATGCTCTGCTACTCCTCAATGTATGACAGTACCTCCTAATATGGCCTACATCTCCTAACTCAAAACAACCCCTCGGCTGATGTAATTGTTGAGTCTCAGACTTCCCCTAATGATCTGAGTGTCCACCATAGTAACTCTATTGTGGTGGTGCACTAATAAGAGTTAAAGGTGCACTTAATACTGGCTTCTTGGAATGAGACCCATACACAGAGTTACCACCTGAATGACTACGAGACTCCTGCAGTGTTGGCTGAACCGACCTGATAGGATGGCCTCTACCAAATGAATCCCTACCTCCAGACGAGGCACCGCTAAAACCAACAAAATAATAAGGCCACTTCTAATATTTTGCGCCTCTACCCTGGCCACGAATCCTCTTGATCCGCTTAGAAATATCCATAACACGAGTAAAGGAAATAGCGTCCTCGGTCACTCTGGTTGATACCTTATGTAAGGACATCTATAAACCTCTACATCTTCTTCCTCTCAATAAGGATCAAGATAGCTACATCGCATGATAAATCCATGAATCAGGTCTCATACTGAGTAACTGTGCTACCCTATGGGCTCTCAAACTAATTGTGGAAGTCCTCTCTTTCACTAAAGGGGATGAACTTATCTAAGAAAAACTATTAGAAGTGAGCCCAAGTGAGACGAGGTGAACTTGTTGACCTGCCGCGAACATACTTCTGCCACCACCTCTTGGTAGAACCATTCTTCTAAAACACTATGAAATAAACTCCATTGGTCTTACTATACCCATGTTGCGTAATATCTCATGAAAATGGTTCTAAAAAATCTTGGGGGGTCCTCAAAAGGTGAACCACTAAACTCAGGGGGAAACAACTTGGTAAACTTGTCTAACATATGTAGCCCCTGAGTTGACATCGTTGGTCTCATCCTGGGTTGTGTAGAAAAAATAGGATGAGATGACCTAACCAGTAGAACTATTGCAGTCTGCTACCCGTGAGCCATCTGCCCAGAGAATGAGTAGCGGGAGTCTGGGCTCCTCCCCCAGCCTAAGAGACAACTAGTTCCATAGGTACATCACCGGCCTGGTCCACACTCTCTAGAAGGCCCACCAGGCGGACTAGGGCGTCCTAAAGCACGGGGATCGAAATGAACCCCTCTAGGATCTATGTTGGTCCACCTAATGCGATTGAAACATGGATCTCTTACTCCTGCTCAATCTCATGCTCGACAATAGGTGTTGTTGTGATGTTATAGGTTGTACTTCGCCCCTGCCTCTGGTTCTACCTCGGCGTGGCCCGTACCCCTTAGTAGTGGTTGCAACATGGGACTCCAACTCTGGATTTGCTGTCGATATCCCTTGTTTCCTCACGGTCTATGAGAGATTGAGAGATGACAATTTAAACTCAACGATACACTAAAGACGCACGATGGAGAAAGAAAAAAAAAGTGAAATTTCCTAAAGCCTTATAGCCTTTAGAAGATAAGTATAGACATCTATGTACGATCCTCAAGAATATAATAAGCTTGCTCATGACTCGTGGTACCTAGGAAACATAGTGATTTGATACCATTTTATCACGGCCCGATATCTCAACTACGAGTCCGTGATTGTGCCTAACACTCGCTTGTTAGACAAGCCAACATAAGCTAACTAATTAACCATTTTAACAATTTATGAGCAAGATCAACAATTTAAAAAACTAAAGACTCTAAATTCATATAATCAATACATAAGTAACACAAACTATATTAATCCCATAAATTCGGAGTCACAAGTACATGAGAGAATAGAATGCTACAAATATAGTGTGAAATAAAACACAATTGTTTGAAATACATTAAGCAGTCAAATAATATAGGAGGGGACTTTAGGGACTGCAAAAGCGTTGCAACTGTACCTTAAATCTCCTGGATAGACCTGATCTGAGCAATCTCCTATATGCACCGCTATGACCAACTTCTGGATTTGTACAAGAAGTCTAGATGTGTAGTATGAGTACAACCGACCCCATGTACTTTGTAAGTGCTAAGCCTATCCTCTATGAAGTAGTGACAAGGCTATAAAAAGACACTTACTATGAACCTGTATGAATAATAAATAGAAGACAACATAAATATAGAGAAAACAATTTAAACTCAACATAAGAAGTGACAAGAATGGTCAGCTAACAAAAGTCCCCAAAGGAAAATCATCTCATAACCCCATATCAAATCACAAAGAATAGAACACCACAACTACAAATAGTTAAAACACATCATTTCCCGTCGCGGTGCACAATTCGATCCTAATACCAAAACAACAAATGTTATGGCGAGCAACCTGATCCCAATATCATTTCAATACCCGCTGCGGCGCGGAACCCGATCCTAATAACATTTGATTTCCTATATGTTACGGCGTGCAACTAGTTCCAAATATAATTTAACAAACACTAACAACTCAATACAACAACTTTCGAAATCTCCACATAAAAAGAAACTAAAGCATATAAATCATAAAGGAACAATAAGTACAAACACAGGACAACCAACAACTCAAATTCATAAAATATCCTCACATGGTAAGACAACACGAACCTCAACAAGTCTTTAACGCAAGAATAGCCATGGGCTCAGACAATCGGGATAAATAAGTGCAACAAGTAAGGTAAAGGCAATAATGGCAAGTAAAGGCATGAAATTGTAAAAAAAAATGTATTTATCAAAGGAGGGAGCATATAGGAGTTAAATCAGGTAATAATCAAGGAACGAATAAATGGAAACATTTAACAATTAAATACATGTAACACATAAAGGCTTAAATAAAAACTAATAACTTGAAGAAATTAAAGCGTGTAAACAAATATAACATGGAATTAATGGTAACATGATGATAAATGGCACACACCACATTGTTGAACCCATGACAGCACATATACACTTGTCACCATGCGTATATGTTGTCTCCACAACATAATTCACGTACCAAATTGACTAAACAAGTCCTAATTTCCTCAAGTCAATGTTAACCACGACACTTACCTTTTTTCGGTATCAAATAAAAATTCAACTACGACTTTTTCCTTTAGAACAAGCCTGCAAATGAAACGAACCTATCAAAATATAATTCAAACAGTTTGAAACAAACTCAAGAAACTATCCACGAGTGAAAAATTCAATCTTAACTAAATTGAAAAAGTCAACAAAAGTCAACCCGGTCCTGCTTGGTTGAAATACGAGATTCGAAAAATATCCCGATTACCCGTTCACCCCAGAGCCCAGATACATGATTTGTTTTAAAAATTCGACCTCAATTTTACGAAATTCAAAAATTCTACCCAAAATCATAATTTCTACCCTTAAACTACAAAATTTATGGATAAACATCAATGGTTATCTATGGAAATACATATAAACTAGATGAAAATAACTAACCAATGATGTTGAGATGAAAATCTCTTTAGAAATCTCTCCAATTCGTGCTCTAGGCGTCAAGAATGGTGAAAGATATTTAAATACCGATTTTAGCTTTTAATATAATTGGGTGTCAGGTGTTCTTCGCGTTCGCGAAGTATAGATGCCAACTAGTATTCATGTTTGCGAGGTCGCATTCAGGATGGAGACCTCATTTTCCATTCCTAAACATCCCAAGCATGTGTGTTCACGTGAGGGTTGTCGTATTTTCTAAGGACAGTACAAGTCTTCAAGTAGTGAGCTTTCCCTTGCGTTCACATAGAGTAACCTACCCCAATCACAAGTTTAATTATTTTGATCACGGTAGTGGCTTCACGATCGCGAAGCATTGTGATACACCAAAAAAATCTTACTCTACATGGCCAAAATGGATCCAAATTAATCTGAAAGTCATCCGAGCCCCGCCCCCTGCTTCAATTCGAATATTCAGACAAGTCTAATAACATCATACAAATTTGCTCGCTAGCTCAAATAATAAAAATAACATAAAATATCAAGAGTCGATTATTAAAACCCAAGATTTTTCAAAGTTTAAAACTCATTTACCAACATTCACATAATGCGTCCAAATGCCCTCAGGTCTCCTAGGTCCCCAGCCAAACATGCGTCCAAGTCCAAATACATCATACGAACCTACCGTAATCGTCCAAACATCGATCAGAGGTCTATTACCAATAAATTTGACCATGGTAAACTCTAGTTGTTTTTTTAAGCAAAATATTAATTTTTTTTAAAATTTCACACTTAAAGCTTTTCGAAAAATGACATGGACCACGTACGCAAGTTATATGTCATAAAATAAATCTATGAGTGGTCTCAAAACACACAAAAAAAAATGCTAGTTCTCTAAATCACCTATCGAGTCGTCACAAGTGTGATCCGACCTATCGAGCCATCACAAGTTTGGTTGAGATCTGGACTGTCTAAGTGTGATCCGGGAGTGTTCGACAAAGTTATAATGTTTGAGACTTAAGATAATGATTTGATCTTCGATTCTCGGTTTTAGTGTTATTTGTGGTTCTTTGAGCCTTTGGATATGTTCGAGTAATGAATTTTTACTTATTGGTATGGTTGGATGGGGTTTTAAGGGGCTCAGTTGTGTTTTGGTTTATTGGTTGAGAAACTAGTTATGAATTTTGCGTTTTCGTCAAGATCGATTCAAGAAGACCTCTTCAGGGTGTTTTGAGTGTGTGGGCAGGCTCGTGGTGTGCTTTATGATTGAAATGCATTATAGTTTGTATCCTGGAGGTTCTGAATGAGTTTCGGGTGCTAAAACTATAATTTTGCAATTGCTGATTTTTCTGGTGCAACAATATCGAAAATACTAGTTATGTCGTTGAGTTCGTCCATTAATTTCATACTTCCTTTAGAAATTTTAAACATCATATCACTCTCATTTTAAAGCAAATTTCGGTGACTTAAAAGGCGATATTTAGTGGAATTTAACAAGGATCATGTGGGGGCTTATAAAAGGCAAGTTTTTGGATCATATAGTATCAGAACAGGGTAGGGACAGCTGCTGCATTTTTTTATTGGTTTCGGAATTTAATTTCTTTTTCTCACAAATATTAGGAGCCCGAGAAAAAGAGATTTTTGAGGGTTTTTTCATCTAATTTATTGGCGTAAGTAAAACTACCTTGAATTTATGATTATAATTGTCATGACCCAAAATCGTACCATAAGGATCATGATGGCACCTAGTTCCTAGGCCTAGGTAATCCTATCACATAGCATGATCAACAGAACCAAACACCAACTTAAATATCAAAGAAAGCTGAAAAGTTTCATAACATAATCAAGAGCGGAATACAATAGTCACATAAATTCCAAAACCCGCTAATGCTCAATCGTAAGCTCTATAAAAAGTACACTAGAAATCCCAAAATACAATACTATTTGGAAGTACAATAAATAGTAACAAAGAAATAATTGAAGGTGACTCTGAGTCCTGTATGCGGAACAACGGGTACACCTTGAAGTCTCCATTGTTCAGCTCAAAACTCTAGCGACCAACACAATTGGAGGTACCTGAATCTGCACAAAAATGTGTAGATGCGTATTATGAGTACACCACAATCGATACCAGTAGGTATAAAAACTAACCTCATTGGAGTAGTTAATAGATTCAAGTCAAGACACTCACTATGCAAACAACTCATGCAGAATCTCAATACAAAACTAACAATAGAAAAACATAACCATATGGATAGCAACAAAGGATAGACATAATCTCAAATCACCCTTATTACCTCGCGTAAGATAAACAATTAAAACATTTCCCCTTTATAGTTCCACGCGCACAATCATCATTATCTCGATGCGTTTGCATCACAATGAAGTATTTTCCCTTACTTGCACTATGCGCATAAGCTCCTTATCTCAGTGCATGCACATCAATAACACCACCCTTATGGTGCTGCATGCGTATGTCATTCATAATACAACAATCAACTCATACCACAAGTAAACATATATAAACAACATCATCCAAGAAACAATACCAAACCAACAACAACATATAGACCATAGCTCACCAACAATATGTACAAGAATATCAAAAGTAACAGAGCGGTGCGGAGAGTAATCAATAATATATGTTCTTCATATAACAAACAAAAACAAATCAAGGCATATTAATAGCCTAAGGTCTAATCTAGTCAATTAAATTAAATACGCCCATGTACTCAATCGTCACCTTATGTACACGTCATTTAACATAGTACGAAGATCCTTTAATCAACTTATATAAACTTCAACTAGTTCAATGTCTTATTATTTAGGTTTTCTTGGGCTATTTATCCTCTTTATCAAGTAAGAACTAAGTCGAATAGGCCTGAATTAATCTTTGCAACCATTAATTCTAGATATAAAGCATAAACAATGCTAAATAACATACACCCAATCATTAACAAGCATAAATATCAAGAACCCATAAGTTTTACACACTAGATTCTGATCATAACCTTGAGAAAATCTAGTTACTCGTTATCATATACATAGAAAGATGAAAAGAAAAAATAATTTGTAACGCCCCGGCCGGTCGTTCCGTGAGATTAGCTATGTTTCCCCTGTTTCTTCTGTATCATATGTTCCTTAGCCTATTTATGTTGTGTTGGGTTCATTGGTTCGGGTTCGAAGTTGTGGTGAGAACAGAGATACTTAGTCTCTTAACTTAGCTTAATAGTCGAAAAAGTTAACTGGGAGATGACTTATTGGTAAACAACCTCGGAATGCGGATTTTATGGCTCGAGTAGCTTTTTTTTGTTATTTGGGACTTAGGAGTGTGTTCAGAATGAAGTTTTGATGTCCGGTGTAGAATTAGGTTTGAATTGGCGAAAGTTAGTTTTTTGCGATTTCCGGTGAGCAGTGCAAAATAGGCTATCAGGTTCGTAATGGAATTCCGACTGTTGGATCAGGTTCGTAATGTCATTTTGGATATGTGTGCAAAATTTTAGGTCAATCAGATGTGTTTTGTTTGGTTTCGGCATCATTGGCGAAATTTAGAAGTTTCAAAGTTCATAGGCTTGAATTTGATGTCATTTTGGTGTTTTTACTTTGTTTTTGATGTTGCTAGAATAAGTTTGAATGATGTTATGGGATATGTTGGTATGTTTGGTTGAGGTCCCGAGGGCCTCGGGTGTGTTTCGGGTGATTAACAGACTACCTTTTGGCTTAAAACTGGGCAGATTTTTGCTGGTGTGAGTTTCTGGTTTCCTTCTACGCGATCGCAGGAGGATGTTTGCGATCGCGTAGATCGAGCTGGGTATGGAAGGATTTTTTTTATATGCGATCGCATGGTGGAGGTCGTGATCGTGTGAGTGTGAGGTTGTTTTGCCGTGCGATCGCGTGGTGTTGTTCGCGTTCCCATAGAGTTGAAGAGCGCGTGACGGGGCTGAGTCGTTGTTCTTCGCGATCGCGTAGAGTGGTTCGCGATCGCATGTGTTTATGTCCTGCTGAATCGCGATCGCGTGTGGATGTTTGTGATCGCATAGTGTAATTTTATGGGGCAGCAGATTTGTTCTTCGCGATCGCGTGGGAGCTTCCGCGATCACAGTGAAGAAAGAGGCATGGGCAGACAGTTTTTAAGTTCTAATTTCGGGGGTTCTTGGCCATAACTCAATATTTCATTAGGGAGCTCGAGTGAAGGAGATTTTGGACAAGATTTTCAGTGGGGTTCTTATGGTAAGTGTTCTTCAATCATTTTTGGTTCAATTTCAGGAATTTGTCTTGATTTTAACCATGCAATTTGAGGAATTAAAGTAGCAAAATTGGGAAAAATGGGAGGAAAATTTGGAAAATTCTTTTGGTGTATTGAGTGGGCAATTGAGGTCAAATTTTTGTAAATTTGGTATCGGTGGACTCGTAAGGAAATGAGGATTCTAGTTTTGTGATTTTTATAGAATTTCAAGACGTGGGCCTAGGGCTCGGGTTTGGCCAATTTCGGGACTTGTGTTTAAAAGTTATATCTTTCGATTGGGTTTTGTTCCGTAAGCGTATATTGATGATATTAATCTTGTTTTGGTTAGATTCGGAGCATTTGGGAGCCAATTCAAGGGGTAAGAGCATCGCGGAGTAGCTTTTGGGTTGTTTTGAGGTAAGTAACAATTGTAACTCTAACCTGAGGGCATGAAACCCCGGTGTTTGATATTGTTTTGGTAAATGAGGTGAGGCACATGCTAGGTGAGGAGCGTGTGGGCGTGCACCGATAGGGATTGTGACGACCTGTTTAGACCCTCAGAGGTACTTTTACACTATTCTCCCACTATCCTGATAGAACGTCTGTGAACTCAGTCATGGTTACCACTTGTTATTATTTTCACTGTTATCACACTGCTTTGAAACTCTGAGAAGTATTTTGGGCTGAGTCCCGTGAGTTGAGATGAATTGCCCGAGTGGCTTGTGAGGATGACTGAGTCAGACCGGGAGTCGAGTATGTGAGGATAGTTATGGATCGGGCTTCACGCCGCAGCAATATATATATGTTCAGGTAGAGAGCCGAGTATGTGAGGATACTTATGGATCAGTCTGCATGTCGCAACAGTATATATATATATGTTATATATTACATATAGATCGGGTTGCACGCCGCAGCACTATAGATTATATATATATGGTTTGGGCTGCACGCCGCAGCAGTATATGTTATATATGGATCGGGCTGCACGCAGCAGCAATACACGTATTGGATCGGGCTGCACGCAGCAGCAAATATAGCGCTTGGGTTGTAGGAGCCCTCCGGAATATGTACACCCCAAGTTGGCGCAGTCAACTTTTGTATGGATCGGGCTGTAGCGTATGTTATAAAGATGGGCTGCACGCCGCAGCAGTGTAGATATATATATATATATATATATATATATATATATATATAGTTGTGTGTGTGTGTGTGTGTGTGTTGGATCGGGCTGCCTGCCGCAGCAGTTGTGTGTATTCCTTGTACTTGCTGAGTACGAGTGTCTAGTGTGAGCATGCGATACTGATAGTGGAGTCACGAGTGATTGAGAGGCTTGCCCGAGAGGATTTATTGTGAGTGATACTGTGCCCGAGGAGCTTATATTTTATGAAACTACTGTTTTTCACTCTTCTTTACACTGAGCCTCTGTTGATAATGTTGGACAAATGATTTTATGTGATATTTTTAAATGGAAACTGGAGTTTTATGAAATATTCGGAATGTATATTCCTGACTTGATTTATTCATTTCCACTGTTATTCATTATATGGATATACATGATTTATATATGCTCATCACTACAGTCAAGTTTTTAGTTACTTTGATTACCTACTGAGTTGGCGTACTCACGTTACTCCCTGTACCTCTGTGTGCAGATCCAGGTACCGGACCATCTCATTAGTTGATTTTCGGACGCGCCTGGAGTTTGTTCGAGGATCGAGGTAGTTGCTCAGCGTCCCCAACTCACCTTCTTTCCTTTCCTCAGTGCATAGTTTTTGTCTTTTGTACTTCAGGCTTTTGTAGTGGCAAGTCACAGTGTTGTACATTGTATTTATAGTCCTAGATGCTCATGACAATTGACTCCAGGTTTAGTAAAGTCTTGTGAATTTGTATGGAGACGTCTGTACTTATCTTCGAGAAGCTGCAGAACCCTTTGGAACAATCTCATTTTCTTGAATTTTGTCGTGCCATTTTGTTTAATATTGAAACCTAAACTTCTGTTGTTTCATTCTCTCACAGATGGTGAGAACTCGCACTACCGATCAGGGTGACCAGCCACCGGCTAGACCGGCAAGAGGTCAAGGCCACGCTCGAGACCGCGGTAAAGGTAGGGGCCATCCCGTGCAACAGCCAGGGAAGTACCAATTGATCCTCCTACTATTCAGGATCAGGTTCCGGCCGCAAATGCTCCAGCGGGACAGGCTCAGGCACCGGTAGTGCCTATTATAATTCCGGGTCTTCAGGAGAGCTTGGCTCAGATCTTGATGGTATGTGCCACCCTTGCACAAACAGTAGTCGCTACTTCTCAGGTCGGGGGAGGCAGTCAGACTCCAGTTGCTCGGACACCTGAGTAGGTCACTCAGAGCCATCAGACACCGGTGGCGGTTCCAGCCTAGTCGGTTGCTCCAGTTCAGGACTTCGTGGTTCTAGCTATGTCAGATTATGAGCACCATAGGCTAGAGAGGTTTAGTAGACTTCAGCCTCCGACATTCCGTGGTGCTGAGGGCGAGGATGCCCAGGGTTTTCTGGATAAGTTTCTGCGGATTCTACGTATTGCTGGGATTCTGGAGACCAGTGGGGTCTCGTTTTCTCCTTCTTAGTTTTCTGGTGCTGCTTTCACTTGGTGGGTTTCTTTTGAGAGGCGTAGGCCTGTTGGTTCAGTACCCCTCACATGTCAGCAATTCTCCACTATCTTCTAAGAGAAGTATGTACCCCAGTCTCACAGGGAGGAGCAACACATGCATTTTGAGCAGCTGCATCAGGGGGAGCTATCACTGATGTAGTATGAGATGTGGTTTTCAGAGTTGGCTTGCCATGCCACCGAGTTGGTCCCTACTTATAGGCAGAGGATTAGGAGGTTCGTGGATGGCCTCACTTACTAGCTCCGCCTTTTCATGAGTCGGGAGAGAGTGTCAGGTGCTACCTTCGAGCATGTTGTTGATATTGTTCAAGATATTGAGTCAGTTCGCCGCCAGGGGCTGGTAGAGAGGGAGGCTAAGAGGCCTCGTGGATCGGGTGGTTCCAGTGGTGCTCCTCCTAATGGGCAGATTCATCATGGTAGAGGTCGTTCATTCCGTGAGATTAGACTTGTTTCCCCTGTTTCTACTATATCATATATTTCTTAGCCTATTTATGTTGTGTTGGGTCGGTTGGTTCGGGTTCGGAGTGGTCATGGTGAGAACAGAAACACTTAGTCTCTTAAATTTGCTTAATAGTTGAAAAAGTCAACTGGAGTTAACTTATTGGTAAACGACCTTGGAATGTGGATTTTATGGCTCGGGTAGCTTCGTAGGTAATTTGGGACTTAGAAGTGTGTTCGGAATGAAGTTTTGATGTTCAGTGTAGAATTAAGCTTGAATTGGCGAAAGCTAGTTTTTGGCGATTTCCGGTCGGTAGTGGAAAATGGGCTATCGGTGTCGGAATGGAATTTCGAAAATTGGAGCTGGTTCATAATCTCATTTTGGATAGGTGTCCAAAATTTCAGGTCTATCGGATTCGTTTTGGTTGGTTTCGACATCATTGGCGAAATTTAGAAGTTTCAAAGTTCATAAGCTTGAATTTAATGTGATTTTAGTTTTTTTGCGTTGTTTTTGGTATTTCGAAGGTTTGAATAAGTTTGAATGATGTTATGGGATATTTTTGTACGTTTCATTGAGGTCCTGAAGGCCTCGGGTGTGTTTCGGGTGGTTAACGGACCAACTCTTGGCTTAAAACTGGCAGATTTTTGCTGGTGTGTGTTTCTGGTTTCCTTCAACGTGATTGCGGGAGGATGTTTGCGATCACGTAGGCCTAGCCGGGGATGGCTGGATTTTTGTTATATGCGATCGCATGGTGAAGGTCGCGATCGCGTGAGTGTGAGGTTGTTGTGCAGTGCGATCGCGTGGTGTTGTTCGCGTTCGCATAGAGTTGAAGGGCGCGTGAGGGGGCTGAGTCATTATTCTTCGCGATCCCGTTGAGTGATTCTTGATAGCGTGGTTTTATGTCCTGGTGAATCACGATCACGTCTGGATATTTGTGATCGTGTAGTGTAATTTGATGGGGCAGCAGATTTGTTCTTCGTGATCGCGTGGGAGCATCCGCGATCGTAGTGAAGAAAGAGGCATGGGCAGACATTTTTTAAGTTCTAATTTTGGGGGTACATGGCCATAACTCAATATTTCATTAGAGAGCTCGATGGTAAGGAGATTTTGGACGAGCTTTTCAGTGGGGTTCTTGTGGTAAGTGTTCTTAAATCATTTTTAGTTCAATTTCATGAATTTATCTTGATTTTCACCATGCAATTTGAGGAATTAAAGTTGAAAAGTTGGGAAAAATGGGAGGAAAATTTGGAAAATTCTTTTCGTATTTTGAGTGGGCAATCGAGGTCGGATTTTGGTAAATTTATCATGGGTAGACTCGTAAGGAATGATGATTCTAGTTTTGTGATTTTTCTCGAATTTCGAGACGTGAGTGTAACGACCCGGCCGGTCGTTCCGTGTGATTAGCCCAGTTTCCCCCATTTGTGCCTTATCATATCTTGCTTAGCCTATTTTGTTGTGTTGGGTCGGTTTGTTCGTGTTCGGAGTGTTCGCGGTGAGACTGAGACACTTAGTCTCTTAAATTAGCTTAATAGTTGAAAAAGTCAACTGGGAGTTGACATATTAGTAAAGGACCTCGAAATGCAAATTTTATGGCTCAGATAGCTTCATTAGGTGATTTGGGACTTAGGAGTATGTTCAGAATAAAATTTTGATGTTCGGTGTAGAATTAGGCTTGAATTGGCGAAAGTTAGTTTTTGGCGATTTCCGGTCTGTAGTGGAAAATAGGCTATCGAGGATGGAATGGATTTCCGAAAGATGGAGAAGGTTCGTAATGTCATTTTGGATATGTGTGCAAATTTTCAGGTCAATCGGATCTGTTTTGTTTGGTTACGGCATCATTGGCGAAATTTAAATGTTTCAAAGTTCATAGGCTTGAATTTGATGTAATTTTGGTGTTTTTGGATTGTTTTTGAATGATGTTATGGGATGTGTTGGTAGGATTGGTTGAGATCCCCGGGGGCCTCAGGTGTGTTTCAGATGCTCAAATGGGCACTTTTGGTCTTTTGGAGATTGCTGGTTTTCTGGTGTTTTAGAAGTAGTGGCTTCTTCACTGCGATCGCGTGAGTTCACCCACGATCGCGTAGGGTAAAGTTTTACGCAACCAGATTTGTTCAATGTGATCACGTAAGGAGCTTTGCGATCGCATAGTTTGGGCAGCCAGAGCTGTGCGGTTGTGTGGTGTATTGTGCGATCGCGTAGACGATCGTGAGGTTGTTACAATTGTTCTTGGCGATCGCGTGAATAGATACATCATCGCATAGGTCAGGGAGTCAAAGCTTTGCGATTGCGTGGCTAATGGTTTGATCACGATATGTAAAATTTAGAGGTTGTCAGTTTGTTCTTGATATTTAGTGCTGGGCAGAATGTTTTATAAGGCCATCTTTGTGAATTGAGTCCATTATTCCTCCATTATTGAACAGACTTGGAGCTCTTTGAGCGGGTTTGAAGAAGAAATAGAAGGAAATCACTTGGAGGTAAGATTTTCGACTTTATAACTCGATTCTATGTAGTTTTCTAAGTAATTAAATCGGAAATTTGTTGAATTTAAACCCAAAATTGGGGAGATTAGGGGCATGAGAATTGTAAATTTCTTTTGATGATTTGAGTGGGAAATTGTGGTCCGATTTTGGTGTTCTTGGTATGTATAGAGTTGTAGGAGGATGAGGATTCTAGTGATGTAAATTTTATCGAATTTTGGGACATGGGGCCTGGGCTCGGGTTTCGCAAAATTTCGAGTATTGTGTCTAAATTGATAGTTTTCGATTGGGTTTTGTTTCTTTAGCGTATATTGATGATGTTAATCTAGTTTTGGTTAGATTCGAAGCATTTGGGAGCCAATTCGAGGGGCAAGCGCATCGCGAAGTAGCCTTTGGGTTGTTTTGAGGTAAGTAACGATTGTAACTCTAAACTTGAGGGTATGACACCCCGGTATTAGATATTGTTTTGGTAAATGAGGTGACGCACATGCTAGGTGACGAGCATGGGGGCGTGCACCGATAGGGATTGTGACTTGGTCCGTCCCGTAGCGAGTATTAAGCCGCGTATTCGATTTGAAACCTTATGATATCCTGTATTTTAGAAATTTATACTTGTTTATGGGATGTGAGTCATATTTGGGGCCTCATGCCGACCTGTTCAGACCCTCAGGGGTATTTTCCATGTTTGGCGCCTTGTGTCGACCTGTTTAGACCCTCAGGGGTATTTTCCATGATTGGGGCCTTGTGCCGACCTGTTTAGTTCCTCAGAGGTACTTTTACACTATTCTACCACTATCCTGATAGAACATCTGTGAACTGAATCATGTTTACCACTTGTTGTTATTTTCACTGTAATCACATTGCCTTGAAATTCTGAGAAGTATTTTGGGCTGAGTCCCGTAAGTTGATATGAATTGCCCGAGTAGCTTTTGAGGACGACTGAGTCAGGCCGAGAGCCATGTATGTGAGGATAGTTAAGGGTCGGGTTGCACTGCAACAATATATATGTCCAGGCCGAGAGCCGAGTATGTGAGGATAATTATGGGTCGGGCTGCACGCCGCATCAATATATATGTTATATATTACATATGGATCGGGTGCTCATACTAAAGATAATTGCCTCACATTATTTTCATCCATTTCCCTTTATATTTTCTTTTTCTATTTTCTTTTTTTCTCTATTTTCTTACTTTTTCGTCCATGGAGATTATTTCTTTTCTCTCATTTTGTCATGCTCAAACCTCGGAGAGCGTGACCGGCACTCAACCGAGTGAACTCGGTCGAGCAAGCCTATTAGACCTTTTCTACCCGACTCATTCATGATCCGAAAAGGGAACACGTCACCATTTGTTAAACATGGGAGAGATCGGATATGTAAATATAAACGTTGCTAGTAGATTTTTCATTACATTCCTTATGTCATAGTTAAGTTTCCAAAAATGCATATAGTTTATAATTTAGTGGGAAAACAGTTTCAAAATACAACATAATCATGTGACCCATCTGATACCCACACATAACCCACATAAACGTCTACGAAGCCTCTAATGATACAAAAGGCAATTATGACAATGCCGGAAAAAAAGCCCCGGCTATACCTCAATGTGGTAACTTATACAAAAGAAGAACTACATGCCCTCTGGAAGAAATGGGGGCTCAACAAGACTGCCGTGAGAAGGGAGAGAGCACCACTATCTGCGATCAGCGCTATCTGCAATAGAACCACCTACATCCATTCAAAGATGTAGCTCCCCCGGCAAAAGGGATGTTGGTACTGTCGAATAGTACTAGTATGTAAAGGAAAACACCAATCTTAGTAGAATGAATCGTGAAACAAAGAGAAACACCAAGTAAGGATCACATAGTTTCCGATTTAATTTTCCATCTTTTTAGGTAGATATCTTAGTTCCAAGTGCCACAACTTACAATGCCACTGTGTTCTTACACGGAATCTGGTCTCGGCGTGACCGGCTAAGCCATCTTAAGAGAGACATCATCTATATCCACAATTTAAATAAAGAAATCCAGCACAGGTACCCCCATGTGTACGACATGGTGTCCGATCACGACCCGATCGGCTAAGCCATCTCACTTGAGACATCACCTCTTTCAATTGTTCAACTCAATTCACATTTCTTTCCCATCTTTCATTACATGGCATAAGCAGCCTCATTTATTAAGTCGTTCTTGGCACATTTTACAATTCAAATTTTCCCTTTTTATACGTTCAAATAACAGTATCAACCATGATAATAAGTCATATCATATAAGGCATTTCACACATGAGGGAAGGAGCTTGGAAAATAATAATCACACGGAGGCCTTTCATACAAATTAGGTTAGCAAGCTTTATTCGATTCTTGACACGAATTCTTAACCTTTCATAACTCTTACTCCTTACTTCAAACGCATTCTCAAATAGCATGATGACATGGTAAACATTTAGAACAATTATGGAACATAAATCATTCAACACGACACATTAGGCCAACCTATTCTTGTATGATCAAGTCGGGAACTTACACCAGATATTCGGACACTAGTGGTGCGATTCTACGAAGGAGAGATTTATCCATACATACCTTAATTAAATTTTCCTTAATTCCTACAACAAGATCCGGAACCCTTAGCACCTTCAATATATCTAAATATGTAGCACAATTGAACCTATAATTAGGAGAACAATCATAGTCCTAGCTCACTTGAGCATTATATCAAACATTATGTGTTTATTAAGGTTCCATGGTCCCTTTCTAGTGAAAGATTACCCCAACCCATTCCCCATTCCCCATTCCCCATTCATTCCTATCTTTGTATTAACACTCCCCGACATACCTTAGGATCACATTAATGCGAGGTAACCACCCTTGACCACATGAATTACCTCACTAATGGCCCATTATAGGTACATTGTAGAATTAAGAGTTTGGGTGATAGAAGCTTACCTCCTGGGAAGGAGACCTAAGTGCCTTTCTTGCTAATCTCCAAAGTGTTTTGGTAAGGATTGAAGACCAATTGATGAAGAACAATTGATGAAGACCACTTCCTCTCTCTATGATCCCTTTCCCTCACTCTAGACTATACGAAAATATGCTCAAAATGGCCTGGGGGGGTGTTTTAATGGAATGGGGGTCGGGTTTTTAATTAAGATTATAAACAGAGAGAGGATAAAGGCTCAAAGGGGTTGACTAGGGATAATGATCATAAGTTCGCAATAGAAAGCTCAAACGGTCTGAGGAAATACTACATCAATATTTCAAACCAAGCAAACATAGAATTAACCTTCAAGTACATTCGAGGCATGTTCTAGAGTATTCACCAAGTACATGGACTAGTAACAAGATTACGTCTCACCTCTCAGGAAACTAAAGTGTAAAAGAGGATAGAGACTAAATCTCACAACAATCACAGTGAAGTTAAAGATCACTATGGTCCATTCAAAATCCTATGAGTATCAAAGAGAATTCAAGAGCTAATTCTTCCAAAAACTTGTGTCAAACCATAAGTATACAGTTAAGCATGGTGGTGCATCATAAAGCATAAATAACTCTCTCTTTTTTGTAGACTAACTTTACTAAGGATTTTATTCATTACTACTTACTAATACTACTACTACCTAAACATGAAATTGACTCATTCTCTTAAGAAAGTTGTCACACTATCCATCATCGGGAAAAGTCACCCGGTTCACACAAGAGATCGCCTTTGGAAAGAACTGTGGCATTAAGAAAATCCAAGGTTTATTATAAAAGATGGCACCACGAAATCCCGAGTTTATGGTTAAAAATTTCACTGGTCCTTACGTCCTCGCCCACTTAAGATCATTCGTCCTCGAATAAGGATATAGGTTAACTTAATAGCACCTTATACAGCTTCAGTTTATATACCACATACCATCAGCCCCAAATTTTTACTAACTTCCTAATTTTCTGAAAATTTTTCTAGAGTTTCCTTTGTAACTAGGCCTATCCACCTGTCAGAGAGCCCAGAAACACATCTTAACAACAAAATATATATGATCCAATAACGCAACAGAACAAAAAATAACACCAACCGAGGCTTCATAAGGACCATTTAACTAGAAAGAAGTGTCTTTACATTAACTGAACAAGTAATACAAAATTTATGGGAACAACTTTTTAGAGATACTACATGGCTATTCAAACAAATGAGGGCACTTGTTTTTCATTCATTCTCGGCTTCCCAAGTAGCTTCTTCGACTTGTTGGTTTTTCCATAATACCTTCACAGATGCAATTTCCTTGTTCCTCAACTTCCGGACCTATCTATCAGGATTAGCAACCGGAATCTCTTCATATGACAATTCTTGATTAACCTCGATGGTATCAGCCGGAAAAATAGACGACTGATCTCCAACTATCTTCTTCAACATGGACACATGAAATAACGGGTGCACTAATGACATCTCAGGGTATAGCTCAAGCATGTACGCTACCTGACCTATCTTTTGAATGATTCAATACGGCCCGACATACCTCAGACTTAATTTCCCTTTCTTTCCAAACTGCATGATCCCTTTCATGGGATATACATTCAAGAACACCCAATCATCTTTTTTGAACTATAAGTCTCTGCGACGAACATTCGAATAGGATTTTTGACGACTCTGAGCAGTTTTCAGCCGCTCTTTTATGATCTTAACCTTCTCCATAGCCTGATGCACAAGGTCTGGTCCTATTAGTTCAACTTCTCAAACCTAAAACCATCCAATCGGTGATCTACCTATTCTACCATACAAGGCCTCAAGCGGCGCCATCTGAATATATGCATGAAAATTGTTTGTTATAGGCAAATTCTATGAGGGACAAATGATCATCCCAACTACCCTTGAAGTCAAGAACACAAGCATGAAACATGTCCTGAAGCGTCTGAATAGTCCGCTCCGCCTGCCCATCGCTCTGGGGGTGGAAGTTGTGCTAAGATTTACCTGCATACCCAAACTTTGTTGAAATTTCTTCAAGAAATTAGCTGTGAACTGGGCCCCCCGATCGAGAATGATGGAAATCGAAGTGCCATGAGGCTTGACTATTTTTTTGATATACAATTGAGCATACTTCTCCGCGATGTCGATGAATTTAACTGGTAAGAAGTGTGCTGATTTCGTGAGTCGGTCCACGATCACCCAAATTGAGTCAAACTTACGCAGAGTGCTGATTTCGTGAGTTGATCCACGATCACCCAAATTTAGTCAAACTTACGCGGAGTGCGCAGTAACCCTACCACAAAATCTATATTGATCATTTCCCATTTCCACATTGGAATTTCTCTATTTTGTGCCAACCCATCGGGCCTGTGGTGCTCGACCTTCACTTGCTGACAGTTTGAACATTTTTCCACAAAGTCCGCCACACCCCTCTTCATGTTATTCCACCAGTAAACTTCCTGTAGATCATGATATATTTTCGTAGAACCTGGGTGCACAGAATATCTGCAAGTATGTGCTTCTGCCATGATTCTTTCCTGAAGACCATCCACGTTTGGAACACATAGTCGCCCTTGGTATCTCAATGTACCATGATGCATGCCAAGAGAAAAAACCGTAGTCTTGTGTTTATGAATCTCTTCTTTTAGCTACAACAACACTGGATCATTGTATTGCTTCTCCTTGACCTTTGCCACAAGCGATGATTTCGCCCTATTCCGCACAATCTCTCTCCCCTTCATCAGAGTCCGCAAGACTAACTCCCAAACTGGCCAACTGGTGAACCTCCCAGGCCAAGGGCCTTTCACATGCCTTTAAGTGAGAAAAACTACCCATATATTTCCGACTAAGAGCATCCGCCACCACATTAGCTTTCCCTAGATGATACAAAATGACGATTTCATAATCCTTGAGCAATTCAAGCCACCTTCTCTGCCTCAAGTTCAATTCCTTTTGTTTGAAAATGTATTGAAGGCTCTTGTAGTCCCTGAATACATCTACATGGACCCCATACAAATAGTGACGCCAAATGTTTAATGCCAAAACCACCGTCACAAGCTCCAAGTCATGAGTTGGATAGTTGTTTTCATGATTCTTAAGTTGCCTTGAAGCATAAGCTATAACCTTACCATATTGCATCAATACACACCGAAGACCAATCCTTGAAGCATCAAAATACACCACAAACCCCTATGTACCCTCTGGTAGGTTCAAAATCGGTGCCGTAGTCAATGTTGATTTCAATTCCTAGAAGCTCCTCTCACAAGAATCGGACCACTGGAACCTAACCGCTTTCTGTGTCAATTTAGTCAATGGAGCGGCAAGAGTAGAAAACCCCTCCACAAATATCCTATAATACCCGGCCACACCCAATAAACTGCGAATCTCTGTCCGAGTGGTAGGTCTAGGCCAATCCTTTACTGCTGCAATCTTTTGAGGATCAACCTTAATTCCTTCTCTGGAGACAACATTACCCATGAATGCCACAGACCTAAACCAAAATTCACATTTTGAGAACTTCGCGTACAACTGGTGCTGATGAAGAGTCTCCAAAACTACCCTGAGGTGGTCGGCGTGATCCTCTCGACTTCGTGAATATACAAGGATGTCTTCAATGAATGCTATCACAAAGGCATCAATAAACGGCTTGAAGAGTCGATTCATAAGATTCATGAAAGCTGCCGTGAAATTTGTCATCCCGGAAGACACCACCAAAAATTCAAAGTGCCCGTACCGGGTTCTGAAAGTTGTTTTCGGAATATCCTGCTCCCTTATCTTCAATTGATGATTGCCAAACTGCAAATCAATTTTGGAGAAGAACTTAGCACCTTGTAATTGATCAAACAAATCATCTATTCTTGGCAATGGGTATTTATTTTTTATTGTAAATTTGTTGAGTTTTCGGTAGTCAATACACATCCGTACCAATCCATATTTCTTTATGACAAAGAGAAGTAGTGCGCCCCAAGGCGACACACTAAGTCGGATGAAACCTTTCTCTAGCAAATCCTTTAGTTTTTCCTTTATCTCTTTTAATTCTGTCGGCGTCATTCTATAAGGTGGAATGGATATAGGCTGCGTGTCTGACATCACATCATACCCAAAATCAACCTCCCTATCTAGAGGAATCCCAGGGAGCTCATCCAGGAAGACATTGGGAATGCATTCACAATTGGCACAGATTAAAGGGTAGGAACCTTAGCCTTGGTGCCCGTAACTTGGACCAAATGATAAATACACCTCTTCTTGATCATCTTCGAGGCCTTGAGGTAAGAAATAAAACTACCTTTTGGCATAACATTATTTCCCTCCCACTCAACAACTGGATTGTTAGGAAACTCAAGCCTCATAATTCTGGTTCGGCAAAACATGAATAAATTCAATCCATTCCCATTATTACTTCAAAATAAATAATCCCCAGTTCAATGAGATCAGCCATGGTATCCCGAAAACACACTGTCACAACACAATCTATATAAACCTGCACAGCCGTAATTGATTCACCGACGGTAGTAGATACAGAGAACGGCTCATGAAGTTGTTCTAGTTCTATCCCGAAGCTCATAGCAACATAAGGAGTAACATAGGACAAAGAAGATTCGGGATCAATAAGGGCATACAAATCATGAGATTGGACAGTCAATATACCTGTGACAAGATCTGGAGAAGCCTCTGTACTCCGACGACCACTCATAGCATAAAATCGGTTGGGGCCTCCTAAACTCTGAGCACCACCCCTAGCTGCACCACGCCCTGCTGGTGATGGAGAGCCTCGAGCTGGAGGGTGTGCTAAAGCTGCGGGACTGGATGACTGAGTTGTGCCCCTGCCCACACCCTGGCAGGATACACGACACTCCCTCTGGATATGGCCTCTCATCGCGCATCCATAACATACTGTCATGTCCATGTATCATATTCCCTAATTTATCCTCCCATGTTTAGGGCATGGGGGGCTCTGCTTCTGCTGGAATCTCCCTCCTGAACGTCCCTAATGGTAGTACCCCCTGCTGCCTTGACTAGACCTAAAGTGACTCCCCTGCTGCTGATAGTGCCCTGATTGCGGGGAACTAGCTGAAGACTGAGCATAAGATTGGGATGGCCATTATGATCCTCCCCGAAAGCCTGATCTCCCACCTCTGAATGAATCCCCAAGGTTGCCCGCTGATCGGTCTCTACTACTACCTTCTTGTTCTATCTTGTGCTTTGACTTTCGAGCCTCTGTAGCTTGGGAAAATGTTGCCATATTTCCATAGTTCATGTTAGAATTTATAGTAGTTGTGGCAACCATATTAACAATTAAAGGGCTAAGGCCCTACACAAATCGACACACTCTAGCCTCCATAGTCGACATCATATGAGCAACATACTTTGACAAGTGCACGAACTCCATGTGGTACTCCCACACACTCTTATCTCCCTGCTTAAGGGTCTCAAACTCCACATCATGGTCATCATTAGTCTCGGTAGGCAAGAAATTTTCTATGAAAGTATCTGCAAACTCACTCCACCTCGCCGGAGGGCTCCCTCCTCAAGGGAGTCAAGAATATGCCTCCTCTTTCAGACGATAGGCGAACAACTCTACTCCCTCTATCTCAGTAGCACTCATAACTCGGAGAGTCTTATGCATTTCATCAATAAAATCCTGAGGATTTGCCTCGGGATCAATACATGTGAACACTGAAAGGGTCTAACTGGATGAACCTATTTACCCTAGATCCAGAAGAATCCTCTTGAAAACTAAATGAGGTTGGTGTAACATTTGACCTATGGGTCTGAGAAGCCACTAACTGAGTCAGCATCTGAATAGCTCCCTCAGATCCCCATCAAAATTACTGGGACCGGAAGCTGTGGCTGGAAGTTGAACAAGAATATCGGGAGGAGGGATTGTGGCACCCTCCACATGTGTAGGAACTGGTGGTCTGTTCTGGCAGGAGGGAGATTATACTCACCCGCATTATCTAGTAGGGGATGAACAACCACTCCTGGGGTGGCATTGGCTTCTGGGCCACTTCTCACTTTCTTCCTAGGTGCCATTTACTGAAATTTAGAACAAAGTACGAGTTAGAGGAGAACAACCTCACATTTTTCTCTATTGCACGATATAGAACAACAATGAAGGGTATTATTCCTAAATGTCCAAGTAGCCCTCTAATTATAGATGTGGTCGACAACACATCGATAATAAGTGCTCTACTGGACACGTCTTCGAGACATCTTAGGATACTTTAAAACCATAGGCTCTGATACCAAGTTTGTCACGCCCTAACCCCGGGGAGTGTGACCGGCGCTCAAGCGAGTGAACCCAGTCGAGCAAGCCTATTAGACCTTTCCTATACGACTCATTCATGATCCAAAAAGGGAACACGTCATCATTTGTTAAACAGGGGAGAGATCAGATATGTATATATAAGCGTTGCTAGTTCATTTTTCATTACATTCCTTATGCCATAGTTATGTTCCAAAAATGGATATAGTTTAGAATGTAGTGGAAAAAGAGTTTCAAAATACAACATAATATCGTGATCCATCCGATACCCATACGTAACCCACACAAATGTCTACGGAGCCTCTAATGATACACATCGTGTATGGAATAAGTACCACCATGTGTATGGCATGGTGTCGGATCACGGCCCGATCGACTAAGGCATCTCACTTGAGACATCACCTCTTTCAGTTGTTCAACTCAACTCACATTTCTTTCCCATCTTTCATTACATGGCACAAGCAGCCTCATTTATTAAGTCATTCTTGGCATATTTTACAATTAAAATCTTTCCCCATTTATACATTCATATAACAGTATCAATCATGAAAATAACTCATATCATATAAGGCATTTCACACATAAGGGAAGGAGCTTGGAAAGTCATAATCACACGGAGGCCTTTCATGCAAATTAGGTTAGCAAGCTTTATTCGACTCTTGACATGAATTCTTAACCTTTCTTAACTCTTACTCCTCACTTAAAACACATTCTCAAATAGCATGATCATATGGTAAACATTTAGAATAATTACGGAAAATAAATCTTTCAACACGACACATTAAGGCAACAAATTTTAGTATGATCAAGTCGGTAACTTACCTCAGATATTCGGACATCAGTGGTTCGATTCTAAGAGGGAGAGAGTTACCCATACATACCTTAATTGTGGAATTAAGAGCTTGGGTGATAGAAGCTTACCTCTTGGGAAGGAAACCTAGGTGCCTTTCTTGCTAATATTCAAGGTGTTTTGGCAAGGATTGAAGAACAATTGATGAAGACAACTTTCTCTCTCTATGATCCCTTTCCCTCACTCTAAACTATCAGAAAAACTATGCTCAAAATGGACTAGTGGGGGTGTTTTAATTGAATGGGGGTCGGGTTTTAAATTAAGAAAATGGGTGCCCCGACACTCTGTAGTTGCATATGCGACCGCATATTGGCTATGCAGGCCGCAAAGTGACCGCAGAAATAGTCCTCAGGGGCTTGAATTTTTTGACTGGGTATGCGACCAGTATGCGGTTTGCATACCTGTTCTGCGGTCGCATAATGCACCGCAAAACATCCCTTCAGAAAAGTCCAAGGTGGATATGCGATCAATATGCGGCCCGCAAAGCAATTATGCGATCACATAAATGGGCCGCATAACTGGCCTCAAAATTGGCCAATTTTCAACTAGATTATGGGGCCATTATGAGGTCCGCAGAGTGATGATGCAGCCGCATAATGGGCCGTAGAAACTCGTTCATCTATGAAACATGTTCCTCCAAGTCCATAGTTTACTGTTCAATCAAAAAAGTCTGAACCGCAACGATCTTAATAATGCATGAATCTAACTTGGCACCACGAAATCTCGAGATTTTGGTTAGAAAACTTACGGGTCCTTACACCTTTCAATGCCTTGATACCTCTTTTAGATTCCTAAACTTTCCCCCCGAAATTTAGGCTTTGAACCCCTTATTAAAAATGAGCGCCAAGGAAGGTTTGGATGCCAATAGAGAACTACAATAAACAACGGGCAAAGAATTATATCAAGATTATCAACAAAGAAAGGCTAAAGGCTCAAAGGGGTTGACTAGGGATAACGATCATAAGTTTGCAATAGAAAGCTCAAACGGTCTAAGGAAAGACTACATCAATATTTCAAACCAAGCAAAAATAGAATTAACCTTCAAGCACATTCGGGACATGTTCTAGACTATTCACCAACTACATGGAATAGTAACAACATTTTGTCTCACCTCTCATGAAACTAAAGTGTAAAAGAGGATAGAGTCTAACACTCACAATAATCACAGTCAAGTTAAAGATCACTATTGTCCATTCAAACACCTAATGAGTATCAAAGATAACATAAGAACATCAAATTCACTTTTACTAGAGCTAATTCTTCCAAAAATATTTTCTCAAACCATAAGTATACATTTAAGCACGGTGGTGCATCACAAAGCATAAATAAATCTCTATTTTTTGTAGACTAACTTGACTAAGGCTTTTATTCATTACTACTTACTATTATTACTACTACCTAAACATGAAATTGACTCATTTTCTTAAGAAATTTGTCACACTATCCATCACGGGGAAAAGTCACCCGGTTCACACAAGACACCGCCTTTGGAAAGAACCGTGGAATTAAGAAAATCCAAGGCTTATTATCAACAACAGCAAGAAAAACTTAAATTTTATTAATGATACTAATAGATGTAACGAAGTACTAAATATAAAAAAATAGAATCATCCAATTGTCCCTAATGCTTAGTAAAATAAGATCAAAAAGTGAAGAGGGTGAAGAAGCTCGATAAGAGTCCTCAGTCATTGCAGTTTCACCATCATCATCAGTCCCGGCTAGTTTAGCTAACTGAATCATATCATCAGCTTATGCGGGAGATGCCAAGGAACTGAACATATCACGCACCACCTCAGCATTGCTAGAAGAAAGCCATGGATCCTCAGATTGAGCTGCCAAGATCCTAGTAAGCTTCTTATATATGTCAGAGGGATCCAGTGGTGTCTGTGATGATGACTGTTATGCGAATATAGTAGCAATCTTTATGTAACGAACTGACCGGTCGTTCCGAGAGTAATAGGCCCATTTCCCCATTTCTACTTCATTATATGTGGTTCAGCTTCATTATGTTGTGTTAGATTGGTCGGCTCGGGTTCGGAGCGATTTTTGGAGAGAAATGAGACAATTAGTCTCCTAACTTGGTTCAAAAGTTGGAAAAGTCAACTAGAAGTCAACTTATTGGTAAACGACCTCGGAATGTAGATTTTATGGTTCGAATAGATTCGTTAGGTGATTTGAGACTTAGGAGTGTGTTCAGAATGTGGTTTTGATGTCCGATGTTGAATGAGGCTTGGATTGACGAAATTGAGTTTTTGGCGATTTTTGGTCGGTAGTGGAAAATAGGTTGTCGGGTCGAAATGGAATTTTGGAAGTTGCAGCAAGTTCGTAGTATCATTTTGGACGTGTGTGCAAATTTTTAGGATAACCGGGCGTGTTTTGGGTAGTTTTGACATAGTAGATGCTTATGGGAAGTTTTAGGATTCTTAGGCTTGAATCATGAGTTGAATTGGTGTTTCGATGTCATTTTGGGTTTTTCGAGGGTTCGACTAAGTTCGGGTGAGGTTTAGTATGACTTGTTGGTACTTTTGGCTGAGGCCCTGAGGGGCTCGGAGTGTTTTTGGATAGTCATCGGAAGGTTGAAGTTGGGAATTTGCTGCAGAAAAACTTCTGGTGGAATATTTCTAGTGTGGCCACACCTGCGGAAGGGTGGCCGCAGGTGCGATGCCGCAGGTGTGGAGAGGCATGCACAGGTGCGGATTTTTGGCAGGTTGAAGGAGGTCACAGGTGCGGGACTTGGGTCGCACCTACAGAGTCGCAGGTGCGAAGAAGAAGTCACGGGTGCGGAAAATGGTACTTTAAGTTGGATGCGCAGGTGCGCACCTGGGACAGCAGGTGCGGGTCTGCAGGTGCAGGTCCGCAGGTGCGAGCAATTGGCCACAACTTCGAGACTTAGAGTTCTCATAAACAGGTTATTTTGTGGTAGTGAACAGTGAAGATGCGAGCAAAGCTAGTCAGATGTTAGTATGTACCATGATTCAGTCATTGTGAAATTTTTGGTGAGCTATCTATCTGTTGTAGGTGACCAGAGTTGATTTAAGGTTATTGGTAGGCCTAGTATGGGTGTGTGTTCTGCACCGGGTCGGAATTTTTGACTCCAAATTTCAATGGTTGAGGGAAGTACCACTTGTCTGTCTTTAATTTTATTCGTATTCTTGAATGATATATGAGTTACCCTTCGGGATTACGAGGATTTGTGATCGTTGGTTAGAGGCACATATGGTGTTGTTCTAATTGGGCTTTGTAACTAGATTTGAGTAAGGTAAGTAATTGGGTATTGCAGGATTGAGACGTATTGGTTATCTACTTTCTGATTCGTGTGGCATGGTATTGTCCGGTTTCCCCGTGGTTATGGAATGCACTTGGATTACTTGATGTCGAATTGCGCATGGTTATTGATTTTGAGCAAGGTAAATTAAAGTATTTCATCTAGACCAGAGTGTGGAGGGGATCACGTATTGTAGCGGAGTTATGTGACGGTATGATCCTTGGTGTCAGGTTCGTGTGTTTTGACTTTTCGATAAGTGTCAGGCTTTTAGCATGGTGTTGTGACGGTAATTGTTAATGGCGGGATGGTGCTCTCGTGTGAATCTTTTATATAATTAGGTTACATTGGGATGTTTCTATCGAGTGCACGAGTTGCACAGGTTATGGATTTGAATTGTATTGATGTGTCATGTCCTCAGAGTAATTGTGTTGGATGAGAAGAGGTCAGTAGACCTAGAATGAATATTGTCAGAATTAACTACAACATAGTTGGAAGGATAAATATAGGGAGTCGGCTTAGAAATCTGCTATAATCCTTGTTTGGGGAGCTTCATGTCTGATTAATTGGCCAAATGGTTGCTAGTTTCTACGTGTTTCTTTCATCATCGGCAGTATATGAAAGTGTTAGAGCAAGAAATTTCTTGATAAGAGGTTATGTACCTGTATTGGCTTGTTTTGAGCAGCTATTATGATTAGGAGTTATCGCTATGGGTGTTTAAGTCATGCGGTATAGTATGTGATTACATCTTGGGTTATGGATATGGCTTGATACAGCGTGTTCAAAATTATTCAGTTTATAGTTGGGTAATTTCGATCTTGTAAATCATTTCAGAAGTGGGAATTTGGTTCCAATGTTTGTGGGTCAGGTTGGATTTTGAAATTTCAATTGTGTTGTGCTATTGGATCTATATGGGATGGGGTGATGTGGCATCACCCCCGGGGTATGTGTGTGGGAGGGTTGCACAACAATTTGATGGTTTTCTGAAATAACCCTTGGCACATTCACGGACGAACGTATGTTTAAGTGTGGGAGGATGTAACGACCCGGCCGGTCGTTCCGAGAGTAATAGCCTCATTTCCCCGTTTCTGCTTCATTATATGTGGTTCAGCTTCATTATGTTGTGTTAGATTGGTTGGCTCGGGTTCAGAGCGACTATTGGAGAGAAATGAGACACTTAGTCTCCTAACTTTGTTCACGAGTTGGAAATGTCAACCAGCAGTTGACTTAATTGTAAACGACCTTGGAATGTAGATTTTATGGTTCGGATAGTTTCGTTAGGTGATTTGGGACTTAGGAGTGTGTTCGGAATGTGGTTTTATGTCCGATGTAGAATTAGTCTTGAATTGGCGAAATTGAGTTTTCGGCGATTTTTGATCGGCAGTGGAAAATAGGCTATCGGGGTCATAATGGAATTCCGGAAGTTGGAGAAGGTTCGTAGTATCATTTTTGACGTGAGTGCAAATTTTCAGGATAATTGGACGTGTTTTGGGTAGTTTCGGCATCGTAGATGATTATTGGAAGTTTTAGGATTCTTAGGCTTGAATCATGTGTTGAATTGGTGTTTTGATGTTATTTTTGGTTTTTCGAGGATTCGACTAAGTCCGGGTGATCATTTATGACTTGTTGGTACTTTTGGTTGAGGCCCAGAGGGGCTCAGAGTGTTTTTGGATAGTCATTGGAAGGTTGAAGTTCGGAATTTGCAGCAGCAAAACTGCTGGTGGAATGTTTCTGGTGTGGCCGCACCTGCGGAAGGGTGGCCGCAGGTGCGGAGAGGCATGTGCAAGTGCGGATTTTCGGCAGGTTGAAGGAGGTCACAGGTGCAAAAAAGAAGTCGTAGGTGCGGAAAATAGTACTTTATGTTAGATACGCATGTGCGCACTTGGGACCGCAGGTGCAAGCAATTGGCCGCAAGTGCAGAAATCCCTTGGCAGATCATATAAAAAGGGTCCTTAGCGAATTTTGGTTTTTCTTTCACCATTTTCATCCGGGATTGATCTTTAAGAGAGGGTTTTGAAGGAGGAAAGCAAGAGGACTTCGTTGAGGTAAGATATTTTAACCTAAAACTCGTTTCTATGTGATTGTTTGACTGATTTAGGGTGAATCTATGGGAAAATCAGTGTGTAAATTAGGGGTTAGGGCTATGATAATTGGAAACCTTAATTAAGTAATTGAGGGGTCATTTGTGGTTGGATTTCGATGCATTTTATATGTACAAACTCGGGAAAGAATGGGGACTTTTGTGATGTAAATTTTATCGGATTCCGAGACGTTGGCCAAGGGGCCGAGTTGGGCCGATTTCGGGTTTTTTGGGTAATTTTTGATAAATTCCGAATGGGTTTCATTCCTTGGCATATAATAATGATAGGAATCTAATTTTTAGTAGATTCGGAGCATTCAGAGGCCGAGTCTAGAAGAAAGGGCACTGTGGGCTAGGATTTTAGTCGGTTTTGAGGTATGTAATGACTGTAAATCTTGTCCTGAAGGTATGAAACCCCCGACTTCCTATTTTCTCACTATTTTTTGAGTGGCGCACATGCTGGATGATGAGTGTGTGGCGTGCACTGATTTGGGGATTTGGACTTGGTCCTTCCCGTGGCAACTATTGAGTTGTGTATTTACTTTTAAATCATATGTTAAATAATGTTTCAGACTATTGTTATATTTTGGGATGTAAGAGATGTTTGGAAATTTGTGACAACCTGTTTAGACCCTTTGGGGACTTTTACTGCTATTCCTCGCCATGTTGACTTATGATTTATACTCAGTCATATTATGTTTAACTGATTTCGAAACTCAGTCTTATTTACACTATTTTGAGATATAAAATGATGTTTTTGGGTCGAGTACCCCGTTTTACTAATAGCCCGAGTGGATTTTTGAGAGTTTATAAATGAGTGAGGCCGAGGGCCTCATTGTGAGGATATGATATGCCATGAGGTGGCTTGATATTAGCGCTTGGGCTGAAAGAGCCCCTCGGAGTCTGTACACACCCCCAGTGAGCGTAGGTACCTACTAATTGCGAGTGTCGAGTGACGAGTGATTGGGAGGTATGAGTGACTGTGAGGTTGCCCGAGGGGCTGATTATGATAGACTATTAGGTTGCCCGAGGGGCTGATTATGAGTGACTGTGAGGTATGCCCGAGGGGCTGATTCTGAGTGATGTTACGCCCGAGGGGCAGTTTTATATTCATGTTTTTGCCCGAGTGGCTACTTATGATTTACTACATTTTTTACACTAAACTTCTTGGACATTTTCTGAAATTGTTGGGAATTACACTTTTCAAAGGATTTCTATTGAAAGTGGATTTTTATGCGTGATGATTTAACGTATTCACTTTTGGAAAGAAAGACTGTGCTTATTGTGACATGGTGATTTGACTTTATGTGTTTCTTACTGCTCAGACCTGATTTATTTTCATTAATACTGAGTTGGCATACTCACATTATTCCCTGCACCTTGTGTGCATATCTAGGTGTTAGGGGAGAGTGAGTTGTGATATGTTCTAGAGACTTCTCGGAGATTTTGCGAGGTAGTTGCACGCGTCCGTAGCCCTGCTCGCTCTCCTGCTTACTATTATAAAGTTTATTTTCCAGAGTTGTATATTTTCTATAGATGCTCAACACCAGTGACTTCGGGATCGGGGTTGTATTTAATATTCAGTGTAGCTTTATCTGTCTTAAAATGATTAGATGAAACCTTTATGGGTTATTGGTTTACTAATGATATAAATGAAAGATGCTTTACATTTTGAGTTTTAATTTGGCTGGACTAATTCCACGATAGGCGCCATCATGATTGGTTTAGATTTGGGGTCGTGACAAGTTGGTATCAGAGCGCTAGGTTACATAGAACTCACCGGTCATGAGCAAGTTAGCAGAGTCTTGTAGATCGGTACGGAGACGCCTGTACTTATCTTCGAGAGGCTGCAGAACCCTTAGGAAAAATCTCACATTATTGAATTCTTATCGTGCGGATCCGTATAATTAACCAAAAGCGTAACTCTTTGAGTTCCTTTCATGTATTCTAAGGCGCACGTGAACGCTCGGTGTCAGTTGTGCATCGATGGCTTGTGATTTCCATGTGAGGTGCGAGATGTGATTTTAGCATGTTGATAATGGGTCAGTCTTGGGGACTTGAGGTCAGGTTCTGTATATGACTTGAGTTCTGAGATTTCGAGTGTGCGAGCCATGCATTTGGGACTTATATGTCCATTAGTGTTCTTATTGGTGTGAATTTGTGGCTGGATGACTATGTGGTAAGTGTGATTCGATTGTAAGATGTGTTCGTATTGTTTGATTATGACAAAAGGATTGGCTGGAAATGCGGCAAGGACTATTGAGTGTTTCATTTCTGTCTCGGTTTGGCACATGGCCTCGAGTCGTTAGTGTATGGGAAGACCTCTTATGTTTTTCAGTTGTGGAGTGAAGCGGATCCTTCTGTTGTGCTATGAGCTCCCGGTGATGTCTTTTAGGCTGATCATTGCCCCAGTAGCGTTCATATATTTTATTAGTGGTGTATTCCAGCCGTATAAGTGCTCGTTTGTTATTATATTCATTGATGGCATCCTGGAGTATACGCGTAGCCAGAGGTGAGGATTTTCCATGGTGATGGTGTTATTGGGGGGGGGGTGGCATTGGCGGTGTAGGCAATGCTGCTGGTAATCCTCTCGCAAATTCTTGCAAAGCTTGGGTCACATACTCTGCAATCATTTGCTTTACATGATCTTGTTCCACAGTTTGATCATTATTACCATGGTTGTTATTGGATCTTTCAAGATATTGTTCCCTCGAACCACGTGGGGTTTCTGAAGGTGATGGAACCGGGGTTCCATTTCTTTGCTGGTTGTTGTCGTTGGGGTTTGGCATAATTCAAAGGATATCACTAGGAAAGTAAACAAAGATTATCAGATTCCCGGTAACGGAACCAATTTGTTTAACCAAAGAATTAGACCCTTTGACTAAAGCTTATTTTTAAGATGAATACGGGTTACTGATAATCAAGATAATCAGAAAAATGAATAATAGACAATCTACAGAAATAAAAGATCAAAGTTAATTGTATTCGAGAATCATATGCCTTTACAAGCTGTATTTCCCTCCCTTATATAGGAGATTCTTATAACATACGACTCCTGCTATGGTTACTCATTAATGACTAATTATGACATTAATGAGGCGTTACAAAGGATAACAGTAGTAGGGATTCAGTTACATAATGTTCGAGTAATCAATTGTGGATCCTTGAATCTGCCCGTACCTTTGTCTAGATTCATTCTGACAGTGCCTCTCTCCCGTTTTGATCAAGTTGAATTTCCCGTGGCTGATAAGTTCGTGGGTTTACTGAACCGTGCCTCTTTGTACCGTACCTCTTCAAAGAGTTACGTCCAGCTGTCGTGTTTTCCTGTGTCCACGTGACTGGCTGAGTTGTCAAAAGCTGGCTTACGTGTGAAACTCTTTATTACCAATACACTTCTTATTGGTGTGTTGTCGACCACATCTATAATTAGGGGGTTGCATGGACATTTAGGAAAAATACCCTTTATTGTTATTCTGTATCGTGCGATGTGGTGGAAGGTGAGGTTGTCTATCTCTAACTTGTGCATTGTTCCAATTTTTGGTAAATGGAACCCAAGAAGAGAGCTCGACTCGGCCTAGAGGCCAATGCCACCCCAGGAGTGATCATAAATACTCCAGCTGATGGTGCGAGTGAGAATGACTCCCCGGCCACAAATCAGCCTGACTCCTCCACTCCAGGCCAGACTATTCCTATTCCTGCTCCAACGGAGGGTGCTACAGTCCCTCCCGCTGATGTTCCTGATCCTTCCTCAGTCCCAGCTTCCGGTCTCGGTATTTTTTATGGGGACCTCAGGGGAGCTATTTAGATGTTGACTCAGCTAGTGGGCTCCCAGGCCCAAAGATCACATGATGCCCCTGCGTCCTCTAGCGAGCAAGGGGATTCTTCAGGTTCCAGGGTCAACCAGTTTCTACGGTTAGCCCCTTCAGAGTTCACAGGCACCGACCCAAAGTCTGATCCTCAGGAGTTCATTGATGAGATATGCAAGACCCTTCGAGTTATGAGAGCTACTGAGATAGAGGGGGTTGAATTGGTTTCCTATCTTCTGAAGGGAGAGGCATATTCGTGGTTCGAGATGTGGGAGAGTTCCTGTGGAGAGAGGAGCCCTCCGGCGAGGTGGGAGGAGTTTGTGGATTCCTTTATGGATCATTTCTTGCATGCCAAGATTATGGTAGCCCGTGCTACAGAGCTTGATGCCCTTAAGCAGGCAACATGAGTGTGAGGGAGTATCATATGGAGTTCGTGCGCTTGTCCAAATATGTTGTTCGCATGGTGTCTACTACGGAGGCTAGAGTTCGTTGGTTTGTTAAGGGCCTTGGTAGCTTGGTTATTAATGAAGCTGCTACAGCTGCTCTGCATTCAGATATGAACTACGGGAAGATTATGGGATTTGCCCAGGCTATGGTGGCTCGAAAATTAAATATAAGAATGGAGAGGGAGAGTAGTAGTAGGGCCCGGTTAGCGGACAATCCTGGGAGTTCTGTTGGAGGAGGGAATTCATCCCTCGGGAGAGGGTCATCAGGGCCATCTCAGTCCTATGCTCAGTCCTCAGCCAGTGCGCCGTCACCAAGGCACAGTTATCAGCAAGGAGGTCGCGTTGGACCAGGTTCAGACAGCAGGAGGTTCCATCAGTCGGGTCGTTCGGGTGGGAGGTTCCAGCAGCAGCGGAGGGCCCCATGCCCTAAGCGTGGGAGGTTTCATTCTGAGCCCTGTAACTTGGATATACCGGTATGCTATAGGTGCGGAGTGAGAGGCCATGTTCAGCGAGACTGTTGTGCACCCTATCAGAGCACGGGTAGGGGCACTGCTCAGCCATCAGTTCTTCAGCCGCTACATCTTCAACACGCCCTCCGGCCCGGGGCCCTCTAGCTCTAGCAGGGCACGGTGCAGTTAGGGGTGGAGCACAGGGTCAAGGGGGACCCAGCCGCTTCTATGCTTTGAGTGGTCGCCAGAGTGCGGAGGCTTCTCCAGATGTTTCCACAGGTATTCTGACTGTTCAGTCACATGATGTTTATGCTTTATTGATCCCGGGTCTTCTTTGTCATATTTTACTCCATTTATTGCTTGAAGTTTTGGGATAGAACCCGAACAGCTTCACGAGCCATTCTCTGTGTCGACTCCGGTTAGTGATTCTATTACGACCATGTGAGTCTATAGGAATTGTGTTGTCACGGTGCGTGGTCGGGATACCACGACCGATCTTATTGAGTTAGTAATGGTAGATTTTGATGTAATTATAGGGATGGATTGGCTCTATTCGTGCTTTGCTAAACTCGACTGCCAAACCAGAATTATGAGGCTCGAGTTTCCTAATGAATCAATTATCGAGTGGGAGGGGAATAATGTTGTGCCAAGAGGTAGATTAATTTCCTACCTTAAGGCCTCAAAGATGATCAGAAAAGGGTGCATCTACCATTTGGTCCGGGTTCCGGACACCACTTCAGAGATGCATTCTCCCGAATCTGTGCATGTGGTGAATGAGTATCTAGAAGTATTTCTAGATGAGTTTCTTGGAGTTCCGCCAGATAGAGAGATTGAATTCGGGATTGATGTATTGCCAGATACGCATCCAATATCTATTCCACCTTACCGAATGGCGCCAGCAGAATTGAAAGAGTTAAAGGAACAATTGAAAGATCTATTAGAAAAGGGTTTCATACGACCAAGTGTGTCGCCTTGGGGCGCACCGGTTCTTTTTGTCAGAAAGAAATACGGATCGCTTCGGATGTGTATTGATTATCGGCAGCTCAACAAGGTCACCATCAAAAACAAATACCCATTGCCTCGGATAGATGATTTGTTCGACCTGTTGCAAGGTGCTAAGTTCTTCTCAAAGATTGACTTGCGGTCCGGGTATCACCAATTAAAGATCAAGTAGCAGGATATTCCTAAGACAGCCTTCAGGACTCGATATGGGCACTTTGAATTTTTGGTAATGTCTTTTGGGTTAAACAACGCCCCAACAGCTTTTATGTATCTTATGAATCGGGTTTTCAAACCGTTTCTTGACTCATTTGTGATTGTCTTCATTGATGATAACCTTGTTTATTCGCGAAGTCATGAAGATCATGCTACTCACCTCGGGGCACTTCTGCAGACTCTTCATCAGCACTAGTTGTATGTAAAGTTTTCAAAATGTGAGTTGGCTAGAATCCGTCACCTTTTTGGGCCATGTTGTTTCCAAGGAAGGGATTCATGTTGATCCCCAAAAGATCGCAGCAGTAAAGGATTGGCCTATACCGATGACCCCAACAGAGATTCACAGTTTCTTGGGTTTGGCTGGATATCATCGAAGGTTCGTGGAGGGATTCTCTACCCTTGCCTCCCCATTGACTAAGCTGACGCAGAAAGTGGTTCATTTTCAGTGGTCTGATGCTTGCGAAAAGAGTTTTCAAGAATTGAAATCAAGATTGACTTCGGCGCTAGTGTTGGCCTTTTCAGAAGGTTCAGAAGGGATTGTGGTGTATTGTGATGATTCAAGGGTTGGTTTGGGGTGTGTGTTGATGCAATGTGGTAAGGTAATAGCATATGCTTCTAGGCAGCTCAAGAATCATGATAAGAATTACCCGAGGCATGATTTGGAGCTCGCGACGGTTGTGTTTGCATTGAAGATCTAGCGGCATTATCTTTATGGGGTCCATGTGGACGTGTTCATAGACCACAAGAGTCTTCAGTATTTATTCAAACAAAAAGAGTTGAGCTTAAGGCAGCGGAGGTAGTTAGAATTGCTCAAGGATTATGATATGAATATTTTGTACCATCCAGGAAAGGCGAATGTGGTAGCCGACGCACTTAGTCAAAAATCCATGGGTAGCTTGGCTCATTTGGAAGCAGTTCAGAGGCCTTTGGCTCGGGAGGTTTATCAGTTGGCCAGTCTGGGGGTATGTCTTTCAGCCTCAGATGAAGGGAATGTCGTGTTGCGTAATGGTGCGGAGTCTTCACTTGTAGCGGAAGTCAAGGGAAAGCAATTCAGGGATCCAGCTTTGGCACAGTTAAGAGAAGAAATTCTGAATCACAAGACTACAACATTTTAACTCGGCAATGATGACGGTGTTTTGTGGTGCAAAGGGAGGCTATGTGTTCCGGCTCGGGAGAGAGTTATGGTAGAGGCTTATAATTCTAGGTATATCGTATACCCAGGTTCTACGAAAATGAACCACGATCTCAAGGAGATTTATTGGTGGAATGGTATGAAGAGGGGTGTGTCGAACTTTGTGACTAGGTGTCCAAATTGTAAGCAAGTGAAGGCCGAGCATCAGAGGCCCGGTGGGTTGGCACAGCTTATGGAAATACCGACGTGTAAATGGGAAATGATCAATATGGACTTTGTGGTGGGGTTACCTCGCACTCCGCATAAGTTCGACTCAATTTGGGTGATAGTGGATCGGCTCACGAAGTCGAAGCATTTCTTGCCAGTCAAGTCCATCAATACTGCAGAACAGTATGCTCAGTTGTATATCAAAGAAATAGTCAGGCTCCATGGTACTCCAGTATCTATTATCTCGGATCGAGGGGCCCGGTTCACACCTAACTTTTGGAAGAAATTTCAGCAAGGTTTGGGTACGCAGGTAAATCTCAGCACAGCATTCCACCCACAGACTGATGGGCAGGCAGAGCGGACCATTCATACGCTTGAAGATATGTTACGAGCTTGTGTATTAGATTTCAAGGGTCACTGGGATGATCACTTGCCGCTTTTAGAATTTTCTTATAATAACAGTTTTCATGCTAGTATTCAGATGGCCCCATTTGAGGCATTGTACGGAAGGAGGTGTATGTCTCCAATTGGATGGTTCGAGGTTGGCAAGGCGGAACTGCTGGGACCGGATCTTGTGCACCAAGCTATGGAAAAATTTAAAGTCATTCAGGAGAGGATGAAGACTGCTCAGAGTTGTCAGAAATCCTATACGGACATTCGTCGAAGAGGTTTGGAGTTTCAAGTAGATGATTGGGTATTTTAAAGGTGTCTCCCATGAAAGGAGTGATGCGGTTCGGGAAGAAAGTGAAAATGAGCCCAAGTTATGTCGAGCCATATAGGATTGCTCAAAGGATAGGGCAGGTGGCGTATAGGCTGGAATTGCCCCAAGAGATATCATTAGTGCACCTAGTGTTTCATGTGTCTATGCTGAAGAAGGTAGTTGGATATCCATCTGTCATCGTGCCGGTTGAGACCATTGAAATTTATGAAAATTTGTCATATGAAGAGGTTCCGATTGCTATTCTTGATAGGCAAGTTCGTAGGTTGAGGAACAAAGAGGTCGCTTCGATTAAGGTATTATGGCGGAGTCAACAAGTCGAAGAAGCTACGTGGGAAGCGGAAAATGAAATGAAAGAGAAATATCCCCACTTGTTTGAATAAGTCCGGTAGTGGTTTTGAAAGTTGTCATCTCTAAGCAATTACATTGGTGTCAAATTTTGTGCAAGAACACTCCACTCCCCTAATTACCCTACTATTGTGACTTCTCAAACTTTGTGCCATAAATGTATATGTTGTTGTGATTAGTTGGATCATGTGCAACTCATTGAAATAGCTGAATTATGTGCAACTCATTGAAATAGCTTAATTATGTGCAACTCATTGTAATAGCTGAATCATGTGCAACTCATTGTAATAGTTGAATTATGTGCAAATTTGTGAAGTTAACCGAACTATGTGAGGCTTGTGGAAGTAATTGAATTATATGTAGCTTGTTGAAATGACCGGATTATGTGCAAGTTGTTAGAGTAACTGAAAATGTGTGGAATTGGTTAAATGTGTTTCGGGGGCTCTATAACAGGTAGATAGGCCTAAGTACATAGGAAACTCTGGAAAAATTTCCAGAAATTATCGGAGTTATTGAAAATTTGGGGGTTGGTATATTTTGTGTTTTTCCTACTCAAGTGATTCCCCGATCCTCATTTGAGGACGAATAATTTTAAGTGGAGGAGAATGTAAAGACCCGTAAAATTTCATGGCTAAAAATAATGCCCAAATAGGTCCCCGTGTTGTTATAACTGTAGAAATTCTTAAAATGGACCCTTATTGAGTAAAAAGTACCCCGGGACTTGAAAGATATAATTTTCCAAATTTGCGCAGGTGTGCGGTCCACTATGCGATCGTAGATCAGGTATGCGGACCGCATAGTGGTCGCATACTTGGAGAGTTTGCTGTCCATTTTGAGGACAGCTATGCGGCCTAGAATGCGATTGCATTTCACGAATGCAGGCCGCATAGTTGTCGCATTCTTGCACCTTGATTCTTTCGGAGGGAGTTATGCGATGCACTATGCGATCACATAACAGGTATGCGACCACATAGTGGTCGCATACCTGGGCAGTCCGGTTTCTTTTTTGGCCTATTTGAGGGCCATTTATGCGACAGGAATGTGGACTGCATAGCAGGAATGCGATCGCATTCCTGACCGCATTTCTGCTTCGGGACTTCTAAAATTCTAATTTTTATACCTGGCCCCTAGTTCATTAAAACACTTACCCCCTTCCATTTTAAGGATTTTCTGAACAAAATAGAGAGAGGGAAGAGAGAGTTCTTGAGAGAGAAGGTTCCATCTTCACCCAAAATTGATTCTTCACCATCGCTCGCGCCCGGAAGTTATTCAGTAATTGTCATCTTCTTCACTCTAAGAGGTGATTCCCTACCCCATTTCCTTTTAATTCTCAGGTTTTGGCTAAAAAGGGTAGAACACATAAATTGATTCTTGGAGATAAAAGCTGATACCTTGCATGCATGTAAGTTAAACTCCCTAATCTAGTAAAGGGAAACGAGTTTGGGTAATTATTCACAAAAAGGGGGTTTGTAATCTAAGGGGTCACATAACATTCGATAAAATGCCTAAATGAGTTCGAGTTATGTTTATGGTTCCTAATTCTAAGTGAAATATGTCACATTGTGGAATAGATTGATGGTACTAGACGGTCCGGTGATTTTTGATAAAAAAATAATTAAAGGGGAATTCTGATTCAAGGTATGTATGGTTAACATTATCTTCGTAGAGTCTTTTTGGTGTCCCAACATTCAGTATGAGTTTCTGGCTTATGCATATGTGAATCGATTGTTCTAATGTGTTGAGGCGTAAGATTATGTTCTCTGATTGTCCTAGTTGATTACCATGCCACCATGTTATATGAACTTGTGAAAAGGTGATTTTTTGTGCTTATTCTATCATGTGCAAAGCTCGTTAAATGTTGAATACATCGGTATGAGAGGATGTGCTGCAAAACGAAAGAAATGATAACGAACCAAATTGTTGAATGTACCTAAGTGCTAAATGCTGTGTAGAAAGTAATGGAGGGGAAATATGGATTTATCTAATTGAACTATATGTTGATGGTATGCCGTATATGACTCACATTTGGTAAAGATTGCTATGGCCTTGACTTCACATGGTTATTTTGTTGTTACGAATGTATATTCTTGATGATGAAAATCCTTGTGATTGAATTTATTGGTTGATGTTTCTATCAAATGTAATTTTATGGTGGGATCGGGTTGCACGCCGCAACAGAATTGTAAGGTGGGATCGGGTTGCACGCCGAAACAAAATTGTAAGGTGGGATCGGGTTGCACGCCGAAACAGAATTGTAAGGTGGAATCAGGTTTCACGCCACAACAGATGTAATAAGGGTGTAATGTGTTTGTGAGATGGGATCGGGTTGCACGCCGCAACAGAAAAAATAAGGGTGGAATATGATTGTAAGGTGGGATCGGGTTGCGCGCCGCAACAGGGGAGACAATGAAATAAGAACATGTGAAAACCTCATTTGTGATTCTCTGTATCCCTGTGCAATATTTGTTTGAGTTTCTTTAAC
>ML431750.1:0-18472 GCA_005239525.1 Nicotiana knightiana
TATATATATATATATAATAGGGGAGGCCAAGACACCATAGTAAGCTAAGTGACAACATAATAAAAAAATCACATGGCAATTTTAAGAAAAAATTAGTTAGGTTAGGTAATAGTTAGTTTCTTTTCTAATTTAAATTTTAATAAAATTAACTTATTCATTATTTATCTAATAATTAGTTACTCCTTTTATATTTGAATTTAAGAAAAAAAGTCTAAATTAATTTGAAATAATTACAAGGAACATAGTAAAAAATATAAAAATCAAAACTTTATATCGAAAATAAAATAGAACAAAAGTCTAATTGCTTATACCATATAATGTATTAAAAAATTAAAATATTGATAAATTTTATACAAAATAATAATAAAAATAGATATTTTGGACGGAGTAACAAATCTTTATTATCTATTTTATATTAAATGAGGTAACTATATATTATATGTCGTATTATCTATAAATAATAAAAGGATAGGCAAAGACATCATATTAAACCAAGTGACAGCATAATAAAAAGCTTCGTAGTATTTTACGACAAAAAAGTTATTACTCATAAGATTAAGCCAAATATCAAGATACTATAAAATATTCTTTGCGCAACGCGCATGTATAAATACTAATGAAAAAGAGAGGGGCAAGTAAAATAGTCTGGAACCAAAATGTGATTTTTTTGGACTCAAAGAACCATAATGTGTGGGAAAACAATTTGGTGACCATTTTATATATAACTCCCTTTTAAAGGGCGTTATACCTTGACGGCCATTTGCCTAGTTAAGTATAGCGCCCTTTTAAAAGATGCTATATATATAAAGCCTTTTTGAAAGGCGCTATGTATATTATGTGGGCCAATCAATAACTCTTCTGGGCTTAATTGACATAACAATAATTTAACTGGGTATAGCACCCTTACATAAGGCGTTATACCTCAAATAATTGTACCAGCAGACTGGTTTTATCCTTATTTAATGAGGTTAAGGATTTTCTAAAAATCCATTCATACATATTCTCAAGTCTTCTGAAATATTTCTTCGTTAAGTTGTTTTGCATTTTGTCATAATGTCTGAAGAGCGTAGAATAAGTATTTCATTATATTGGGGGGTGAGGTTGTGATGACGAATAACTTAGTAAGCTATAGTTTATCTCCACAGTGTCATGTTAACTGGTCACTTACAATGAAGTACGATACATTGGTATCATTGTTATGTAAAAAAAATGAGTGTGAGCAAACGTGCGGTTAAAGTAACCGGAAGATATCCGTATTCTGTCACTCCGCAAGGGGTTGCTTGTTATGCTGAATTTAATATCGATGATGATGAAACTCTGAGAGATTTTTTGAGGATTCTGAATGAATACCGGGAATTTCTTGTGATATAAATGTTGGAAATGTATGTCAAGGTTGAAGACGTTTGCAGTAATGAGGTTGCGCAAAGCAAAGATATCCCTCAGTCATCGGGTGGTTATTTTGGAGCAGTTTTAGCCGAACATGTTTCGACTAAAAGAGTTTGACCTGATCTAAACTTATCTCCGCGGGCGAATCAGGAGCGAGGAAATAATTTCTCTCATAGTTTACATAATCCAGAAGACGAGTGGTAAACTTTAATTTTTCTTTGTGTTACGATGTTTATTTTTGATGTATTGAATTTGTATTAACACTCATATATTCCATAGGAGGTACCGGCTAGATATGAATTTTACAAGTTATGAACCAACGCCCAATTGGAATATGCCTAGTTCTGGTGTGTTGGATCATGGTGGTCCATCCGGGAGCCATCACCAACAAGATAATGTCCGTCATGAGATGTCAACACATTACGATTTGTAAGTGAGTGATAAATTTATATGTAAAGTTTGGATCAATTTGAGTAACTAGTTATTTTGTTGGTTGTGCAGTGAAAACGAGCAACTTGAAGATCCTGTCCTTACTCAATTGTCCAAAGACGTCATATTTAATCGGGATCTGGCAGATGCGTAGAGTCAGGAAGAGAATAGTGATTATGACAACAATGTCGATGAGACTGGAGATGACACACCCTTCCCTGATGAGGGTGATGATAATGAGGAAGAGAATGCTGAACCTGATTTGACGAGGGAGCATGCTCCACCTCCCTTTAGACAAAGAGTGTATGATTTCCACGTGCCCTTTCATTCAAGGGAGATTCCCTAACTTGATCATTTTACAAATATGATGGATGTGGATGCTCTCACAAGGGACATTGACGTAATTAAGACATTAATGTGGAATGAATCTAGATCAACGATGCTGTCAAAGGGTATGCTTTTTCTCAAAAAAACGTGCCTAAACAGGGTGGTGCTAATGTATAACGTAAAAGAGTGTCGTGAGATCACGATACGTGAGTCATCGCCAGATGTATACAAGGTAGTCTGTCGTAGATGGTTTACACGTTGTAATTGGATGTTGCGTGCGAGTAAGAAGAAAACAAATATGTGGGTTGTGGGTAAATACATTGGCACCCACAATTGTGAAATGGACACATTCAGTGGGAATCATTTTAACTTGAATGTTGAATTGATTTCTCTTGCCTTGATTCCACACATTGAAGCGTCCATAAGCTACAAGATCAAAGAGTGTATAACATTTGTCCACCAGGAATATGGGTGTACCATTACCAAAAGAAAGGCATTTCTCGGGCGCAAATGTGCGTTTGAAATTATTTATGGTAACTGGGATAAGTCCTTTGCATCTCTACCTAGGTACATGGCAGCATTGCAATACTTTAACCCCGGGGCTGTTGTTGAATGGAAGCTTGAGCGGAGTCCGGGAATACCAGAACATATATTCAAATATGTGTTCTAGGCATTTAAACCAGCAATTGATGGTTTTCTGCATTGCCGGCCGATAATATCCATATACGACACTCATGTCTATGGAAAGTATGATATTAAGTTGTTGATCACCATTGCAGTAGATGATAATGGAAGTATATTTCCCTTAGCTTTTTCTATTTGTGCCAATGAAATCCAAGAGATGTGGACATTATTTTTGGACCACTTGAAGGAGCACGTTATCAGACATCGTTCAGGTATTTGTCTAATATCTGATCGGCATGGTGGTATTTTAAGTTCTGTACAAAATTTGCGTGCATGGAAGGAACCGTATGCCTACCATCGTTACTGTGTGAGGCAACTGAAGACCAATTTCCAGAAGGCATATCTCAACAAAAATTTGCATGATTTAATGTGGATGACTGCAACAGATCACCAAGAGTGTAAATTCAGGAGGCACATGGAATCTATCAGGCAAGAGGACGAGGGAGCCTATCGTTGGTTGATGCGACATGAACTTGACAAGTGGACTTTGCATGCAGATGGCGGCACATCTGCCTGTACAAGTAACCAAGAATAGCAGCACCCCAGCTGTAATGATGTAAATCATCTAGCCGCTCAAGATGATGAAGAAATCTCATGATGACTAGGTTCACTGAAGTGTTCGGGAACAAAACCCCTCCAAACATAAGAAGCACTAGCAACCTCGTGTACCGGTGAATATAAAGCTCCGGTGTATCATTTGTGATATTAGCGAGCATCGCCTCCAAATGTTGTTGGACGAGCATCAACTGCAGACGACTAGCCCTAATCAATGCAGTCTCATCGATGGAAATCAGTAAGCCGCTGCAGCATCTCCAGGTACTGCAAACCTGTATACTCTCTGATGGCATTCAGCAAAGCAACAGGGTGTCCATCGATAGGCAGCCCATACAAAAATCTCCATGGCCTGAAGTGTGATAATGGCCTCGCCTATGAGCAAATGGAATGTGTGCGTCTCCAGTCGACATCGCTCTATCAGAGCCATGATCAACGAACAATCCAGCTGCAGCCGGCCGATCTCCACAATCCTATAAAAAAACCCGTATCCTGGAGGCGTCTGACTATACGGGGATGGAGATGGTGGGCCCTAAGAAAGTCCCACATATCGTCTACTCTCCTGGTGTGGAACGTCTGGGCCAATAACTATCCCTCCCATATGTAGGAAGACCTATGTTCGGCCTGTAGAATAGTAGCTCTAGCGAGGCAGGTTCGGGATGCAAAGGCGAAACCTCTATGACGACTAATGTAAATTGAACAATATTAATTATATTATTTTTATTTTTTTATTGCTTAAATATATTGAAATGCCTTAAATATTATAATTTTTTATGTCAGTTTTATTATTTTATATGTTTGTTTGTTACTCACCTATTGTAACGACCCGACCGGTTGTTTTGAGCACTAGCGCGTCGTTCAGCGATTCGAAACCATGAGCAGATTCATTTCAGGTGTTATGACTTGTATGAGTGGTCGGAATTGAATTTCGAGAAGTTTAGAGTCAATTTGGAAAGAAAATTCTCATTTCAGAAGCCTTAAGTTGGAAGAATTGACTAAGATGTGATTTTTGAGTAAACAATATCAAAATCCGTATTTGAAGGTTCCAGTAGGTTTGTATGATGATTTCGGACTTGGGCGTATGTTCAGATCGGGTTTTGGATGACTCGGGAGCGTTTCAACGCATATTGTAGAAGTCAGCATTTTAGAAGAAATTTCATAAGTCTGGGTTGAAGTGCATTTCAGTGATATTGATGTCCGTTTAGGATTCTGATTCTGGGAATAGATCCGTATGGTGATTCTGGAGTTGAGAGCGCGATCGAAAGTGAATTCGGAGGTCCGTAGGTTATTTTGAAGTCATTTGGCTAAAGATAGAAATTTAAATGTTTTTGAGAAATTCGACCGGAAGTGAAAATTTTGATATCGGGGTCGGAATGTGATTCCGAAAGTTGGAGTAGGTCCGTAATGTTGAATGTGACTTGTGTGCAAAATTTGAGGTCAATCAGACGTGATTTGATAGGTTTCGGCATCGAATATAGAAGTTTGAAGTTCTAAGTTCAATTAAGCTTGAATCGGGTTGCGATTCGTGATTTCGATGTGATTTCAAGGCTCGAGTAAGTTCGAATGAGGTATTGGGACTGGTTGGTAGTTTTTGTTGAGGTCTCGGGGGCCTTGGGCGTGTTTCGGATGCTCAACGGGTCGATTCTTGCCTTGTGGGGATTGCTGGTTTTTTTGTGTGAGTGCAGCAGGTTTTTACTCTATGCGATCGCGTGAATGGGTATGCAATCACATAGAAGGATTGGAGGCTTCTGGTATTTGGCCTATGCGATCACGTGGCAGTGTATGCGATCGCATAGAGGAAGATTTGGAGGCCCTGGGAATTTGCTTATGCAATCGCGGGGAGTTGTTTGCGATCGCATAGAGGTAATTTATGGAGGCTGCTGGGTTGGCCTATGCGATCGCTGGGTCTTGTATGTGATCGCACAGAGGAAATTTTGGAGCCTCTTGAGATTGGCTTATGCGACCGCGTGAAGGGGAGTGCGATCGCATAGAAGGGGTCGTCTGGGCAGTAAGTGTTTTAAGATGAGATTTGGGCCATTTCTTCTCATTTTTCTCTTGGTTGGTCAATGTTTGGAGAACTTCAAGTGGGGATTTTCGTCATCTATGTCAAGGTAAGTTGTTTCTACTCATTTCAAGCTAAATACATGAATTAGATATGGATTAAATCATGAAAATTTGTGAAAATTTGGGATTTTTGACAGAATGACCTAGAATGGGTATTTTTGGATTTTAACCACGAATTTGAGCATGAAATTAGAGTAAATTGTATATTTGAGTTAGTAAGGCTATGGTTAATCATTATCTTCAAAAAATTTCAGAATCCGGGCACGTGGGCCCGAGGGTAATTTTGTCAACTTTCCGAGCGGAGTTAGGAATTCATATAAATTGAATTGTTATAAGTATTAGAGTATATTTTCATTGGTTTTCTCGTTATTTGGATAGTTTTGAGGCGTTATGCATCAATTTGAGTCGTCGGAAGGGCTTGGAGGCCGGTTATGAATCTTCGGAGCGAGGTAAGTCTCTTTTCTAACCTTGTGAGGGGGAATTGTCCTCATAGGTGAACTAGTTAAATATGTGCTACTATTTGTGGGGGCTACGTACACCCGAGGTGACGAGATTCCGTGCGTAGCTACTATTATGTTTATGTCCGGGTAGTCTAGGACCCGAAAGCATGTTTTATTTTCCGTACTTGTAACCTTATTGATGAAAATAATGTGTTTAAACCTTATCGAACTTGGTAAATGAATTTCTGAAAAAGATTTAAATACTATTTTCGTGACCATTAAAAGAGAAATTTTCATTTACTTGAGTACTTGTTTTCCCGACATAGTCGGGGTGGACTACTTAAATGTGCACGACTGTGTGTGACCGCGTCGCAATTTATATTCCGCGAGCGGGGTGATTTTTTTCACTACTCTCACGGGAGCGGGCCGTACGCCACGACGGGTTAATAGATGCATCTATGGTTCGAGCCGTTCGACCCTTCGGCAGTGCAAGTTTACATTTATGTTGGTTCGGGCTGTTCTACCCTCGGCATTGCTTGTGCATGATATTACTGCGTATTTGCTGTGATTTTTACCTGATTACTGGCCTGGAAATTTTATATTGTCAACTGAAATGATGAGGATTTTAAAATGTTAAATGTGAAAGAAGTTACTATTCTTGTCGCTGCTTGTTAACCTGCCTATGATATCCATGCTTAGTGTCACCCTTGATTATAATAAATTGACCTCTCGCAAGTGCCAAATTCGACCTCTCGCCACTACCTCTTCGAGGTTAGGCCGGATACTTACTGAGTACACGTTGTTTTCGTACTCATGCTACACTTGCTGTGCATTTTTATTGTACAAGTACATTCATAGCTAGTGGCCCTGTTTGACGCAGTGATGTGAATGACTTGGAGACTTAGACGAGCTGCACCATCCGGAGACAACCCGAAACCGGCAGAGTCTTCCTCAGATGTATTCTATTTATTTTAAATTTCTTGTCCAGTTTGTATTCCGGACAAGTATTGTAGTACAATGTATAATTCCTAGAAAATTTGCTCATGCACTTGTGACACGGGGTTCTGGGAAATCATGGGATTTATTCACTATTTAAATTTGTTAAGATATTATTGTTTACTGAGTAGAAGTTCGCTAATTATTATTTAAGAAAATGAAAAAGGAATGACTTCCAGAATTTTAAAATAAAGATTTAATTTATTTATTAAGTGTTGGCTTGCCTGACAGTAGGGTCCGACGCCATCACGACCTTAATGAATTTTGGGTCGTGACAACGTGGTATCAGAGCACTAGGTTCCCTTAGGTATCACGAGTCATGAGCAAGTCTAGTAGAGTCTTGTGGATCGGTGCAGAGACATATGTACTTATCTTCGAGAGGCTACAGGGCTGTTAGGAGTACTTCACTTCTTGATTCCTTATCGTGCGGTTTGATTCCTTTGAGGCTTATGCCTACGTTTCTTCTTACTCTATCTTACACGTCGCGAAGCGCTTGCTATAATCGAGAATTTGAGGAATTGTAATGGTACTACAGATATGGTGCGTGAGGTTTTTCCATGCACAGTTGGTTGGGGCTATTGTCGTTGCTCTGCGGGAGGATATTATGTTGTTTCAGCTTGATAGCTGCACTACTGAGAGCTTTGAGGTTATGTGAAGATTTGCTATGATGCTTATGAATGGTTATCACGCGGTATTGATATGATGATAGGAAGCTTGCCCATGTGTTGGGACAATGAATGACTTGGGAAGAGGTCTTCTCGGAGCGTGATTTCGAGATTTCATTATTTTAGTTCCGTCGAAGGAAAGATACTATGAATGCTTAATTTGGGTTGAAAGAATAATAAGACTTGGTGTTTTCGAGCGAGGTGGAATATTCATCTGTGATGTTGTATCGTTGTTTTTGATCGAAAAGAAGGTGTTAAGTTCGTCGGTGCTATGGTTTCTTCGGTGGCATTGGGTCAGAATGTTGTGAAGTAATATTGAAGAAGCGGTCGTCAGAGGTGGTGGTGCGGAGGTTCAGTATTGAATAAGTATTTCTAATAAAGGTAGCTTAAGAGATATGATCTTCATAAAGGTTTGAAGTGGTGGTGATCTTCTGGTTTAAGTTCTACAAAGATAGTTATTGGCCTAAGGCAATGACTGGGCAGTAAGGGATGAGGAAGGACATGTGGGAAGTGTCAGGTGATGGTTAAATTTCTAAAAGGCCAGGTGTAAGAAAAGGAAGTCAGGTAGTTGCTTGCGAGAGTGAGTTTAACCAAAGTGGGAGAGTGGCAACGTAGCATATGAGTTCTGCGGTAAGATAGCTGCGCATCTTGAGGAGAATTTTTTAGTGATTTGAGAACTTTGGTGGACGGTGATTGGGTCCACGGTCTTAAATTGAAATATTGGTTATTGCGACGGGAGATGGAATGCAACAGAGAGAGGTTGTTCGGGATGAAGGAGGATGCAATATAGTGGTGAGTTGGAAGATATTGTCGCGCATTTAGTAGATGTCCATGAGGAGCGGACGGACTAGTAAAGTTGTGGAGGGTTTTTCATCCATTGCAGCACCGATGACCAGGTTGACTCAAAAGGGTGCTCCGGTCAGGTGAACTGAGGAGTGCGAGGAGAGCTTTCAGAAGCCCAAGACAGCCCTGACTTCAGCTCCAGTGTTGGTATTGCCTACGGGTTCAGGGTCCTATACCGTCTATTGTGATGCTTCGAGGATTGGCCTCGGAGCGGTGTTGATGCAGGATGGTAGGGTGATTGCCTACGCGTCCAGACAGTTGAAGGTGCATGAGAAGAACTATCCACTTCATGATCTCGAGTTGGCAGCGATTGTTCACGCCCTGAAATATGGCGTCATTATTTATACGACGTTCCCTGTGAGATTTTCACCGATCACCAGAGTTTGCAGCGCATATTCAATAAGAAGGACCTCAATTTGTGCTAGCGGAGATGGTTGGAGTTGCTAAAGGACTATGAATCACTATATTATACCACCCGGGGAAGGCCAATGTAGTGGCCGACGCCTTGAGTCACCGGGCAGAGAGTTTGGGGAGTTTGGCATATCTTACGGCAGTTGAGAGGCCCTTAGCTTAGATATTCAGTCCTTAGCCAGTCAATTCGTGAGGTTGAATCTCTTGGATCCTTGCCGGGTTTTAGCTTGTGTGGTGGCTCGGTATTCTCTTTATGACAGCATTCGAGAGTGCCAGTATGATGATCCCCACCTTCTGGTTCTTCAGGACAAGTTTCGGCGAGGTGACGCCAGGGATGTGACAATAGGAGATGACGGTGTGATGAGGATGCAGGGTCGGATCTTGTGCCCAATGTGGATGGGCTTCGGGAGTTGATTCTAGAGGAGGCCCATAGCTCGCGGTATTCCATTCATCCGGGTACCGCGAAGATGTACTAGGATCTAAGACATCACTGTTGGTGGAGAGGGATGAAGAAGGATATAGTGGAGTTTGTGGCCAAGTGTCTGAACTGTCAGCAAGTCAAATATGAGCATCAGAGACCAGGAGGGTTATTTCAGCAGATTGAGCTTCCAGAGTGGAAGTGGGAGCGGATCACCATGGACTTCGTGGTTGGACTTCCTCGGACTTTGAAGAAGTTTGATGCTATTTGGGTGATTGTGGATCGGCTGACTAAGTCAGCCCATTTCATTCCGGTGTTGACTACATACTCCTCCGAGAGGTTGGTGGAGATTTATATCAGGGAGATTGTTTGCCTCCACGGTATTCCAGTATCTATCATTTCAGACAGAGGTACACAGTTCACTTCACGGTTCTGGAGAGCCGTTCAACAGGATCTAGGCACCAGGGTAGAGTTGAGTACAAATTTTCACCCTCAGACGGACGGGCAGTCCGAGCGCACGATTCAGATTCTTGAGGATATGCTCCGTGCCTGTGTGATGGATTTCGAAGGGTCATGGGACCGATACTTGCCACTTGCAGAGTTTTCTTATAATAACAACTACCAGTCCAACATTCAGATGGCGCCGTATGAGGCTTTGTATGGTAGACGGTGCCGGTCCCCAATGGGATGGTTTGAGTCGGGTGAGGCCCGATTGTTGGGTACAGATTTGGTCTAGGATGCCCTGGACAAGGTGAAGGTGATTCAGGAGAGACTTCGCGCAGCTCAGTCCAGGCAGAAGAGTTATGCGGACCGGAAGGTTCGTGATTTGGAATTTATGGCTGGTGATCGGGTTTTGCTTCGGGTATCGCCTATGAAAGGCGTCATGAGGTTCGGGAAGAAGGGTAAACCGAGTGCGAGATTTATTGGCCTTTTTGAGGTGTTGCGGCGTGTTGGGGAGGTTGCTTATGAGCTAGCCCTGCCTCCCAACCTAGCAGGAGTTCATCCACTATTCCACGTCTCCATGCGCCGGACGTATCACGGTGACCTGACTCATGTTTTGGATTTCAGTTCAGTCCAGTTGGACAAGGATTTATCATATGTTGAGGAGACAGTAGCTATATTGGATAGACAGGTCATAAAGCTCAAGTCAAAGGATATTGCGTCAGTAAAGGTTCAGTGGAGTGGTCAGCCGGTCGAGGAGGCGACTTGGGAGGCCGAGCAGGATATGCGCATTCAGTACCCTCATCTTTTCGCAGCTTCAGGTATGTCTCTATACTCGTTCGAGGACGAACAATTTTCTTAAGAGGGGGAGAATGTAACGACCCGGTAGGTCGTTTTGAGAGTTAGCGCCCCGATCCCTAATAACTGCTTTCCCCATATCTATTTCTGCTTTTGGGACTTGTTGGGGCGTTGAGTGGTGAAATTCGGAGAATTTTTGGACACATAGTCCTTATATGTGAGTTTAAGCTTTAGAAATCGGACTGTAGTTGGAACTGTGGGAAGACGGGTCCGGAATGGGATTCCGTCAACTCCGTTAGCTCCGTTGGGTGATTTCAGAGTTAGGAGCGTGTTCGGAATGTGCTTTCGAGGTCTGTAGTAGATTTAGGCTTAGGTGGAATTTTGATATCGGGCTCGGAATGGAATTCCGAGAGTGGCTGTAGGCCCGTTGTATCATTTTGTGACCTGTGTGTAAAATTTGAGGTCATTCGGACTAGTTTTGATGTGTTTCGGCATCAGTGGTAGATTTTGGAAGTTTCAAAAGTTCTTAGGCTTGAATCCATGTATAATTGGTGATTTTGGTGTTATGTGATGTATTTTGGAGGCTCGACTAAGTTTGGATAAGGTATTAGGACTGGTTGGTAAGTTTGGTTGAGGTCCCGAGGGCCTCAGGGATGTTTCAGATGCTCAACGGGTGATTTTTGAACTTGGAGAACAGCTGAATCATTTCTGGTTCTGGTGTCTCACACCTGCGATGGACTTTCCGCAGGAACGGAAGAGGGGTTCGCATGTGAGGACTTGGTCAAGTTAACCAGTCTCGTAGGTGCAGTTGAGATTCCGCAGGTGCGGAGCCGCAGATGCGGCCAATTGACCGCAGGTGCGGCCCCTGTCCTTTTAGTGGGTTTTCGCACCTGCGATGGAATTTCCGCAGGTGCGGTCCAAGGGGCGCAGGTGCGGAAATCACTGGGCAGTTATATCAGATTCGAGAGCTTGAATTTCATAACTTCTAAAAATCATTTGGAGCTCGGGTGTAGGCGATTTGGATTGAGTTTTGAGGAAAAGCTTCATAGGTAACAATTCCTAACCATATTTCCTTTGTATATCATTAATGTATGGCCATTTCTTCCATGCAATTAAGGGATTTAGGTGAAAAATCATGCAAATGGGAAGAAGTTTCCCAATTAGGAAATCCGAGAATTTAATAGGATTTCATCATCGATTTTTGATGATTCTTGTTTGAGTGAGTTCGTGAGTGAATGGGTGTTCTAAATTTGTAACTTTCACTCGATGCCGAGACGTGGGCCCGAGGGACTTTTTGGGCGATTATCCTAATTTCGCGTATTAGCCTCGAACTTATTAGCTATATTAATTCCTTAAAGTGATATTTACATTATGCAATCGAATTGAATAGATTTGGGCCTTTCGGAGTCAGATACTCGTGGCAAGAGTGTGGTTTTGAGTTGAGTAGCGCAGTCGAGGTAAGTGGCTTGCCTAACTCTGTGTTGGGGATTTCCCCTAGGTTATTTTTAATATTGTTTTATGTTGATTGGGCGCCGTGTGCGTGAGGTGACGAGTACGTACACAGGCCATTGTTTCTAAAACTCCATTTTCCCCCTCCATGACTTAAATCATTTCACTTCTATTTCACCGATTCCAGTATCGACTATGTAGTTTAGATTAGGAAATAGCATGCCTACATGTTTTACTTGAATTTTCCCTAGTTATTACAATATGTACCGTGTTTAGGTAGTTTTATGCATATTTTGCCTGTGATTTTTCCTGAACTGTTTTAAATAAAAATTGTATCCTGTATTTGTATTGCATTGCATATTTAAATTGGGACTACAGACGAGATTCCGGGAGCTTTCCCCCTGTACTGCATTGCATATTTAAATTGGGACTACAGACGAGATTCCGGGAGCTTTCCCCCTGTACTGCACAACATATTTAAATTGAGACTACGGACGAGATTCCGAGAGCTTTCCCCTGTACTCCATAGCATATTTAAATTGGGGCTACGAACGAGATTCCGGGAGCTTTCCCCCTGTACTGCATTGCATATTTAAATTGGGACTACAGACGAGATTTCAGGAGCTTTCCCCGTGTACTGCATTGCATACTTGTTACTGTGATATATGTTGTGCTGAGCCGAGGGCTCCCTGTTATTATTTCCCATTTGCTCATTGTTCTACTGATTTGCCTCAGCTTATTATATCTCTCTGTTCAACTTTTTTAAATTGTTTTTACTATAAAAATCTAGTAGAGCCTTAACCTGACCTCGTCACTACTTGACTGGGGTTAGGCTTGGCACTTACTGGGTACCAATTTGTGGTGTACTCATGCCCTTCCCTGCACATGTTTTTCGTGTGCAGATCCATGTACCAGCGCTCAGTTTTGTGGCTAGGGGTCCGAGCAGCAGCTTTTAGGAGACCGAAAGGTAATTCTGCCGCGTCCGCAGAGTCCTTCGAGTCACCTTCCACTCCAGATTTAGATAGATTTCTTTTTCATGTAAATTCTGTCTCGTTGTATAGAGCTATTTTGAGACAGAGCTTGTGACTAAAGTGATATTCCGGGTTTTGGAAAAAGTTGTATTTTGTACGCGCCAAGTGGCGATGTTTCATTGTAGACTCACTTACTTCACCTTTATTTTATTGCTTCTATTTAATGTGTTTTTTTCCGCAATTAAGCTTACCTAGTCGTAGAGACCAGGTGACGTCACGATGCCTTTCATTGGGTAAATCGGGTCATGACACTCAGCATGAACGATACCTGCTGCGACATGCAACCCGATCCACATATAACCATAAGGCCCGTAGTGGCGTGCAACGCGATCCACATATATATAGCCATAAGGCTTGTTGCGACGTGCAACCCGATCTACATATATATAGCCTTACGACTTGTTGCAGCGTGCAACCTGATCCATACATATATAGCCATAAGGGCTTGTTGCGTCGTGTAATCTGATCCACATATATATAGATATAACTCACATCACGACACTCAGGCCCCAACTCAGTCACCAATCTCTCTAGTCTCTTAAGCTCACAACACTCATGCTAAACAGCCCTAATCAATGATGCGAGATATGACAATATACGATAACAAAGACTGAGATATGACACGTAATGATGAATCTGACTGAGTACACGATTACAATTAAACAGATAGCTCAAACAACAAAGAAAGACCATTGTGGGTCCTAACAGTACTAACATATAGTATAAACATGATTTCTATCATGCATCTCAGCTCAAGTGCTCTAACACATAGAGTACAACAAAATATTTAGATAAAATAGCTACGCAGTTACATGGAATCGACTAAATCACAGTTTCTACGGTGCACGCCCAAACGCCTGTCACCTAGCATGTGCGTTACCTCAACATAAATCACATAGCACAAAATTCAGGGTTTCATACCTTCAGAACCAAGCTTAGAAGTGTTACTTACCTCAAACCGTGCAAATCTCTACTCCACACGCCATTGCCTCACGAATGGCCTATGAATGCCTCAAATCTAGCCATAAATAGTTTGATAAAATCAACACGAGATAAATGAATCAATTCCATAAGAAAATACTAAGTTCTGAATCAAATTCAAAACGTCAGCTAAAAAACCGGCCCCCAGGCACACATCTTGGAATCCAATAAAAGTCACAAAATTCGAATACCCATTCAACCACGAGTCTAACCATACCAAATTACCAAAATCCGATATCAAATAACCACTCAAATCCCCAAATTAAACCACAAGTGACTTACCTCAAGAATCCTTTCGAAATCCTTCTCCAAAATCGCCTAATCCCGAGCTTGAAATGTTAAAAATGATGAAGATAATAGAACTCCCATTTTTAATAAACTGCCCAGGCCTTCTCGCACCTGCGATAACTTATCCGTTTATGCAGTGTCACGGAAGTGATCCTTCTCTTGCTTCTGCGGTTCCCTCCGCTCGTGCAGACCATAACATCGCACCTGCGGACTCGCTTCTACGAGCCACACTACCGCTTCTACGGACCCATCACCATCTCCATTTCCGCTTATGTGCTTAATACTTTGCACCTGCGACCTCGTAGGTGCGGGCAAGCTTGTCATACCTGCGAGCAGTGTCTAGCTCCACTCCTGACTGCTTTTGCGATGGCTGGTACACACATGCGGCGTCACATCTGCGATCAAAACCCTCGTAGGTGCGATTGCACTAGACCTGGTGCTTGAGCAATCCTTCAAACTCCCATTTCGATCCATTAACCATCCGAGGCCCCTGGGACCACAATCAAAAATACCAAGAAGTCATAAAACACAATACAAACTTAGTCGAGCCTTCAAATCACACCAAACAACGCTAAAACCACGAATCACACATCGATTCAAGCCTAATGAAGTTTGAACTTCTAATTTTTCACATTCAATTTTGAAACTTATCAAATCACGTCCGATTGACATCATTTTTCACACAAGTCACAAATGGCACCATAAACCTACTCCAACTCCCGGAACCCCAATCCGAGCCCGGTAACCACAAAGTTCGCTCTCGGTCAAACTTCTAAATTTCTAATGTTTTCCATTTCAAGCCTAATTCAATTATAGACCTCCAAAATCAGCCAACGGGACTAACAATACCATTGAAACTCCATTCCAGAGTCATTTACACATAAGTCAACATTCAGTCAACCTTTTCAACTTAAGCTTTCAATCTTTAGACTAAGAGTCTCAACTCATTCTGAAACCTTTCCGGACCCGAACCAACTACCCCGAAAAGTCACATAGCAGCTATAAAGCACAAAATTAGCAGTAAATAGGGGAACAGGGTTACAACTCTCAAAACGACTGGTTGGGTCGTTACACCTTGAAGCAACAGTTGTACTGTCTTCGTGTGTCCTATAGGCTGTGGGTTCCATCAACCCTTTGGCGTTAAACTAAAAAATCAAAAAATAGATATATTAAAAATAAAAATATCAACTGCTGTAGTGAAGGCTGTCTTTTCCGCGTCTTCTTCATCCATCAACACTTGGTGATATCCGGCATAGCAATCGACAAAAGACTGCACCTCATGTTTGGCATAATTGTCCACTAAGATGTGTATATTTGGCAGCGGAAAATTATCCTTGGGACTGGCTTTATTCAGATCTCGATAATCGACACATACTCGGACCTTTCCGTCATTTTTAGGCACCGGGACCACATTGGCTAGCCAGGTGGTGTATNATGCTTTTGTTGGACTGGTGGATGATCGGGGTAGGTGGGCAATTTGTGCACCACCAAGTCCATACATAATCCGGGCATGTCTTCGTAGGACCAAGAAAATACGTCCTTTAATTCTAATAGGAGCTGAATCAAGGCGTCTTTAGTGTTTTTATCCGCATGGACACTTATCATGGTTTCTCGAATCTCTTCCTCACTGCCCAAGTTGACAGGTTCTGTTTTGTTTAAATTCGATTTAGGCTTATTCTGGAATTGTTCTAATTCTCGATTTATTTCCCTAAAAGCCTCTTCTTCGTCGTATTCCAGTTCTTGATTCATTATTTCGAGGCTAGACGACGTATTAGGATCAAAGTAGGGAGTCCGCAAGCATGTCATGTTTTTTAAAGCCGCATTATTAGGACTGAAAAAAACAAGCAAAGTAGAAAATAATCAGAGAGAAATAGTAGACGATGAAATCTTGATTTCATTTCATTGAATTTTGAACATAGGAGGGTTTACATCGAAAATTTAAAGGCAAGAAACTTAAACTTGAGTTACACCCTGAAATAACTCATAGTGCAGAAAAGATGGCAAAAGCTGAACTACCGAGACTCCCGCCGAATGGGGAATGGAGTAGCCTCCCAGTTTTGCAACTTGGCATCAGGTCCCATATACTGTACTTCGGCCGTGCTGGAGCCTTCTCCTGGTTGGACCATATGGGCCTCATACAACATTTGCTTCATTGCTCCGCATATTTCTTCTATTTCCTCGGCCGTGAAAACCTCTTCTTCTTCTTCCACATATTTTGGCTTGGTAAATGATGTAGTGATATGTGGGATTGGCTGGGGCAATACCCAACCATTTTTCTTGCGTTGGTCAGCCCATGTTTCATCGTCTGGGGTAGCTTGAAACCCTATGCCGAAGAACTTTTCATTGACAGGCAAGGTGACAGGTTCTTTGATGCCTTGCAAAGATACCCCAAGCCCTTTTCCGGGCGTGTACCCATGTCTGATCATGTCGTTGGCGACCATAATTGAGGCGTTTGATAGGAAGGGTTGAGGGCATGGGGCCCCTTCTTCATGTTGATCTGCAATTACAATCTCGAAAGTCTGGTAGACTATGTGCTCGCTGCCCTCTCTTGCTTCCAGGCATGGGGCTAGCGGGTCCCTGTAAATGGATTGCTCGTCTTCCCCATGGACCACGATTTCCTGGTCCTGATACTCGAACTTAACCATTTGGTGGAGAGTGGACGGTACTGCCCCTGCGGCATGAATCCAAGGTCTTCCCAACAGATAATTGTAGGAGGTATCCATATCCATGACTTGAAATGTTACTTCAAAGTCTACAGGGCCGATTGTCAAAATCAGATCAATCTCCCCCATCGTGTCCCTTTTGACACCATCGAATGCACGGACGCACACATTGTTGGGCCTGATTCTTTCAGTCCCGATCTCCATTCTTTGTAAGGTTGATAGAGGGCAAATGTCAACCCCAGACCCACCATCCATCATAACTCTCTTCACGTAGTAACCCTCACATTTAACAGTTAGGTGGAGAGCTTTGTTGTGGGCGGCCCCCTCCGGGGGTAAATCATTCTTGCTGAACGAAATCAGGTTGACCTCAAAAAATCGTTCTGCCATCCTCTCCATTTGTTCGACCGTGGTGTTGGCCGGAACATATGCTTCGTTGAGGGTTTTGATCAGGATCTTCTGATGCTCGCTCGAATTCATCAACAAGGACAGAAGAGAAACTTGGGCGGGGGATTTCCTGAGCTCTTTGATTATTGCATATTCAGAGGTCCTCATGTTCTTGAAGAATTACTCTACCTCCCCAGCACCGACTGGCCTTTTGTGGGGAAAACGTTTCATTTTGCTTTTGTTTATCTTTTCCGGGTCGAGGTATTTCCCTGAAGGGTTTACATCGCCTGTTTCCCCGGTAATATCTTTCCCTTTGTATGTCACCACTGTCCCGCGGTAATTCCATGGGACGGAAGTAGTATTCTTTATGGGGGTTTGCAATGCGCGGCTAATAACCACGGGCTCATTCAGCCTGGGTGAAATTATTGGCCCCCGCGCCGCATATGTCTGCTTTGGGATACACATTTTTGAGTCATTCATTATTGCCCTGTTGAATCGCAACCTTCTGGGAGGGCTCAAAACACTCTGCTCTTTCCTGTGTGCTTTGGGATGTAAAGGACAGCATCTTTGGAGGGTCCCTTGTTTGTCCCAGTCTCAGTCTGTTCCGTGACTTGGGGGACAGGGTTGCTCTTTCTCATCTCCTTGGCTGCATTGGGTGTTGTTTTGGTTTTTCTTTCTACATTTGCTATGGAGATGATGGCTTTTAGAGCTGGATCAAAATCCCGGTCCTCGCAAATCATGCCAATGACGGGCCCATGATTGTGGGCGGGCAGCGGATTGTTTGTTACATTGGGAGCTTCCTCGTCCCTTAGAACCACTTTCTTTTGTTCAATAAGATTTTCCACGGCTCTTTTGAGATTCCAACAGTCCTTTGTGTCTTGCCCTTCTGCTCCGGAATGGTAAGCACAACTGGTACCCCGCCTGAATGAAGGTGATTGAGGGTTCTGCCCGTTTGGAGGTACAGGTTGTAAGAGCCCCATCTGCACCAATTTTGGAAAGAGACTGGAATATGGTTCTCCGATGGGAGTGAAATTAAATTTCCTTGGTGGCTCTCTAGGGTAGGCATTGTATGGGTAGCCGTTTTGAGGCGGGCGTTGATTATATGGAGGTGGGGGACGGTGGTTATTTCTCGGGGGTGGAGTTCTATACGGTTGTAGCTGCCTGGGATGTGGCTGAGCATTCATTACCGTATAAGGAAAAGGGGGCGAAGCATAAGCTGTAT
>ML431754.1:4652-124054 GCA_005239525.1 Nicotiana knightiana
AAGTACTGAAGACTCTTATGATCCGTGAACACCTCACACGCCACGCCATACAGATAGTGCCTCCAAATCTTCAATGCGTGGACAATGGCTGCCATCTCCAAATCATCCACTGGATAGTTCTTCTCATGAATCTTTAACTGCCTCGAAGCATAAGCAATGACCTTGACATCCTGCATCAACACTGCACAAAGTCCAATACGGGAAGAATCACAATAGATTGTATAAGGCCCTGAACCTGTGGGCAAAACCAATACGGTGCCGTAGTCAGAGCTGTCTTGAGCCTCTGAAAGCTCGTCTCACACTCGTATGACCATCTAAACTGGGCACCCTTCTAGGTCAACCTGGTCATCGGGGCTTCAATAGATGAGAACCCCTCCACGAACCGACGATAGTAGCCTGCCAATCCCAAGAAACTCCGAATCTCTGTAGCTGATGCTGGTCTAGGCTAGTTCTTGACTGCCTCAATCTTCTTCTAGTCAACCTGAATACCCTCTGCTGATATGACATGACCCAGGAATGCAACTGAACTCAACCAGAACTCACACTTCGAAAACTTTGCATAAATTTGACTATCCGTCAGAGTCTGAAGAACCACTCTGAGATGCCGCTCGTGCTCCTCCTGACTGCGGGAGTATATCAATATATCATCAATGAAGACTATCACGAACGAGTCCAAATAAGGCCTGAACACTCGGTTCATCAAATCCATAAAAGCTGTTGGGGCATTTGTCAACCCAAATGACATGACCAAAAACCCGTCATGCCCGTACCGAGTGCGGAAAGCTGTCTTAGGGACATCGGATGCCCTAATCCTCAACTGATGGTAGCCAGATCTCAAGTCTATCTTTGAAAATACCTTGGCACCCTGAAGCTGATCGAACAAATCATCAATCCTCGGCAGTGGATACTTATTCTTGATTGTAACCTTGTTCAATTTCCGGTAATCAATGCACATCCTCATCAAACCATCATTTTTCTTCACAAACAATACTGGAGCACCCCAAGGAGAAACACTAGGTCTAATGAAACCCTTCCCAAGCAAATCCTGTAGCTGTTCCTTCAACTCTTTTAACTCTGGCGGGGCCATGCGATATGGCGAAATAGAAATGAGCTGGGTGCCCGGAGCCAGATCAATGCAGAAATTAATGTCCCTGTCGGGTGGCATCCCCGGCAGGTCTGAAGGGAAGACCTCAGGAAACTCACGAACCACGGGCACAAAATCAATAGAGGGAACCTCAACGCTGGAATCGCGCACATAAGCCAAATAAGCCAAACACCCCTTCTCGACCATACGCCGAGCCTGCACGTACGAAATAACACCGCGGGTAGAATGACCAGGAGTTCCTTTCCACTCCACACAGGGAAAATCCGGTAAGGCTAAGGTCACCGTCTTGGCATGACAATCCAAGATAGCATGATATGGGGATAACCAGTCCATCCCCAATATAACATCAAAGTCGACCATACCTAAAAACAACAAATCAACACATGTCTCAAGACCCCCAATCACCATAACACAAGAACGATGGACTCGATCGACCATGATAGAATCACCCACCGGTGTAGATACATAAACAAGAATACTCAGTGGATCACTAGGCATGACTAGGTATGGTGCAAAATAAGAGGACACATACGAATACGTAGACCCTGGATCAAATAGCACTGAAGAATCTCTGTCACAAACCCGAATAGTACATGTAATGACTGCATTTGAAGACTCAGCCTCTGGCCTAGCTGGAAGAGCATAACATCGGGGCTGGGCCCACCACCCTGAACCACATCTCTGGGACGGCCGGCTGCTGGCTGGCCTCCACCTCTGGCGGCCTGAGCTCCACCTCTATGACCTCTACCTCCACTTTTGGCACCTCTACCCCCACCTCTAGCTGGCCGGGCAAGTTGTGGAACATATGGTGCCTGTAGCATGGCACGAGAACCCTGATACTGAGACCCACCAGAACCTCGGGGGAAAAACCTGGAAATGTGCCACAAACCACCACAACTATAACAAGGCCTCTGCTGATGTGACTGCTGACTCAAGAACTGGCCTTGTCGACCCTGATAACCACTCTGGAAATTCTGAAGCGGCGGTGCACCGATAGGTGCTGGTGGCGCACTGTAAGGCTGCTGATCAGAATAGTGCGTATGATAACCACGAACACCTGAAGTACCATGGGAAACCTGAAGAGCTGACTGAAAAGGTTTAGGAGGATGACCTCTGCTTGAAGAATCCTTGCCCCCAGATGAGGGTCCACTGAAATGACCAAAATGACGAGGCCTCTTGTCATACCCCTGACCACCTCCCTGTGACAAAATCATCTTAATCCTCCTAGCCACATTGGCCGCATCCTGGAATGATATATCTGTACCTTACTCTCTGGCCATCGGAAGTCTGATAGGCCGGGCCAATCCCTCGATAAACCTCCGAACCCTCTCCCGATCAGTGGGAAGTATCATAAGAGCATGTTGGGCTAGAGTGATGAACCTGGTCTCGTTCTGAGTGACGGACATAGATCCCTGCTGGAGACGCTCAAACTGCCTCCGAAGGTCCTCTCTCTGAGTAATGGGAAGGAACTTCCCCAAAAATACATTTGAGAACTGAGTCCAAGTCAAAGGTGTAGATCCAGCTGGTCTGGCTAAGCAATGGTCTCTCCACCAACTCTTAGCTGCGCTAGATAATCGAAAAGTAGCGAAGTCAACCCCGTTCGACTCCACTATGCCCATATTCCGAAGAACCTCATGGCAGGTGTCCAAATAATCCTGGGGTCCTCTGATGGTGAACAAGTGAAAGTAGCAATGAATAACTTAGTGAACCTGTCCAGTCTGCACAAAGTATCTGCTGACATAGGTGCTCCCTCTGCTACCGGTGCTGCAATACCCCGATGAGCTACTCCGGCTGGCTGAGGCGCCGGAGTCTGAAATTGTGGAGCTAGCTAATCTGGCACGCGGGCGGCAGGAGTCTGGGCACCTCCCCCAGCCTGAGAGGCGGCTGGTGCTGTCGGAAGAAGACCCGTCTGTGCTACACTCTCCATGAGTCCGACTAGATGGACAAGAGCGTCCAGAAGCACTGGGGTAGCTATGAACCCCTCTGGGACCTGAGGTGGTCCAACTGGGACTGCCGGAACTGGGACCTCCTCGTCCGACTCGACATGAGGGTCTTCCAATGGGGCTGCTGCTCTAGGCTGAGCCCGGCCCCGGCCTCTAGCACGGCCTCGTCCTCGACCTCGACACCGAGTAGGAGCTGTAGAAGGAGTGTCAGGCTACTCGGCGGAACTAAGGGAAGCACGCGTCCTCGCCATCTATGAGAGAATAGAATAGAAACTCAATCAGTACTCAGGATTCATAGCGCACGACAGAGAAGAAAATAAATATGGAGTCATCCTAACTTTGCAGCCTCTGGGGGATAATACAAACGTCTCCGTACCGATCCCTCAGACTCTACCAAGTTGTCTGTGAGTTGTGAGACCTAAGTAACCTAGTGCTCTGATACCAACTTGTCACGGCCCGAAATCCCACCATCGGGCCGTGATGGCGTCTAACGTTGAACCTGCTAGACAAGCCAATGTGAATGAATAAACTAGCATATTAACATCAATTTAATAGGATAAATTAAATGGTTCACAATTTAACAGCGGAAATAATATGGTTTCAAGCTAAATAAGGACAACATAATACAACAACGCGTAAACTTTTTCCCAAAACCTAGAGTCACAAACTCACGAGCTGTCTATAAGAGTGCTAAATACAAGTCTGGAAGGAAATACATGTCTGCCTATGAAGTTAGAGAAAAAAATAAGACAGAATCGAAGACAAAAGGGATGGAAGAGACGCCAAGGCCCACGAACGCCAACGGGTATACCTTGAAGCCTCTATGATAAGCTGGAAGACACTCCCACTAATGATGTCCTCCGGTTCGGCTGCGTATTTTGCACAACATAACGAAGTGTAGGTGTAGCATCAGTATAACCGACCCCATGTACTGAGCAAGTGCCAAGACTAACCTCGGCGAAGTGGTGACGAGGCTAAGACACGACAACAAAGTGTACCTCTGCAGTTCGATAATCTAGCAGAAACTAAACAAGAATACAATTACAGGGAAAACATGTTGGGGGTAAGAGATAGCAATTACTGAAATGACAGAAACGAAGCAACAGTCTGAAATATCTGAAAATAATAACGGGAAATGACAAGACAGATTAAACAGTAAATGATGCGGCATGGCATGTCCCATCGTGCATAATAACAATGTAAAACATGGCACGGAATGTCCCCTCGTGCATAATAACAATGTAAAACATGGCACGGAATGTGCCCTTGTGCATAATAACAATATAAACATGGCACGGAATGTTCCCTCGTGCATAATAACAATATAATCATGGAACGACATCAGTCTTCGTGCTTTAACACTCTTCCTCACCCAAACAACAATCACAAACAAAGGCAAGGAAATAAACAGAGTAAAATAGGAATCCCGGCAAGGGAACATCAATTAAATAATTAAATTGCGGCAGGGAACAATAACAGTAATCTCAACATCCCAATAAGGGAGACAATATCGAAGAAAAAATGACCCATCAAGGGTATATTTTAGTAGCTCTTTCTCTTTCTTTTAATTCATTTCATAATTTACTCTATTACTTGAGCCAATGCTCTAAAGGATACAATTATCTCATATACCTTCATCATTCGTATTACAATCTGAGCCAATGCTACAAAGGATACAATTATCTCATATATTTTCATCATTCGTATTACAATCTAAGCCAATGCTCCAACAAAGTTTAAAGATTACAATTCCCTTCACATACTCTCACAACATATAGAAATCATCAATTAAGTATGGAAATTACCACAAAATCAGAATATTCACAATATAAGGACTCACGGTCTTGCTAGACACCGATGTATAGATACTCGTCACCATGCCTGTACATCGTATTTGACAATTAGCAAGTAGAAAATTATACTCAACTCCTATTCCCTCAAGCTAAGGTTAGACCAAACACTTACCTCGGGTCCAAAGTATAGCAATCAACCCTCTAACACCGCTTTTTCTTTAGAATTCGACTCCAGAATGGTATTATCTAGACATAATCAACTCAAGTATATCAATAAGGATTCAATGATTCAACTACATGGCCTAATTATCCATATGATTCAACTACATGGCCTAATTATCCATTTCCTAGAGTTCTTCCAAATTATCAAAATTCGACCCCAGGCCTGCTCGCTCTGATTCTTGAAATTCTCAAAGGGAACACTCACCCAAAGCCTAAGGATCATAAATATAAGATATTTACTTGATTTCATGGCCAATTCACAGAAAATTCTAAAGTGATCACAAATTCTAGGTTACTACCCAATTTCTTGATTTTTTGCACTAGTTTATATAGTTAATTAGACTAGGATGCATGCATGAAACAAATTTCCAGGTGGAATTCACTTACCTTATGAGACCTGGTTGATAGCTCTTAAAAATGGAGGAAATCACCTAAGGAAGAAGATGGAAAATCAGAAAAATGGGTTTAGAACCTGTTTTTAAAACTCACTGCCTGAACAGTGAACTCGCACATGCGGCTCTGGGGACCGCACCTGCGGTCTCGCACTTGCGAGAAGAATCTCGCACCTGCGGAATTAGTCTAGGGGGATTTGGGATCGCACCTGCAAAGTGGAGACCGCACCTGCGGTGGCTGGCCAGGCCACTAGTGATCACACCTGCGATGATTGGGACCGCACCTGCGATGCTGGGCAACCGCATCTGCGGTCACACCAGAGCAGGTGCACCAGCAGCCTTGTTTGCTGGTTTTTAGCCCCGTTAGGTGCCCGGAAGGCACCTCGGCCCACCCGAGCCCTAGTCCAAATATACCAACGAGTCCCAAATCATATTACGGACTCGCTCGAGCCTTCGTAACACTCAAAACAATGCAAAAACTCTAAATCACACCCCCGAACCCCAAGAACCAAACTTAGAATTTTTAAGGTTTCTAAACTTCGTTAAGAACGTGCCGAACTGACCTATACAACTCGGAATGATACCAAATTTCATAGATAACTCCCACAACATCCTACAAACTTATCCATGCGATCAAATCGCCAAAACAACATCATCTACATCGAATTAGGCCTCAAAATCCATGAATTTTATCAAATTTCATAAAACATCAAAGTTTCCATTTTAAGTCCAAAACACGTCAAACGAAATCCGTTTTCAACCAAACTTTACAGAAAGGACTTAAACCATATATAAGACCTGTACCGGGTGCCGGAACCAAAATATGGGCCCGATACTATCACTTTCTAATCAGATTTTATTTTCAATTTCCTTGAATATTTTCAGAAAATAATTTTACTCGAAATATTCATTTCTCGGGCTTGGGACGTTGGAATTCGATTCCGGGCATACGCCAAAGTCCTATATTTTCCTACGGACCTCCGAGACCGTCAAATCACGGGTCCCGGTCCGTTTGCCCAAAATTTTGACTGAAGTTAAATTTATTCATTTTAATATTAAATCTTAGCATATTTCACAGAATTTCATATTTAAGCTGTCCGACTACACGCTTGGACTGCGCATACAAATCGAGGCAACTAAAAATGAGGTTTTCAAGGCCTCGGGAGTACAGAATGGGGTAATAAAACAGGTGATGACCCCTTGGGTCTTTACAATAGATTATGATGTCGGTTATGTCTTACTATGTCAAGTGAGATGGCTTAGCTGATCGGGCTGAGATCGGACTCCATGATGTACTCATGGTGGTATTTACATCGAAAATATGAATATAAATGATGATGTTGGTTATGTCTCACTTGGGATGGCTTAGCCGGTCGGGCAGAGGACGGACTCCGTGTAAAAACGGCACGGTGGTAATATAAATTATGGCACTTGACATTAAGAGACTATTAATCAAAAGGATGAAAAGACGAAATAAGAAACTATGAGACTCTTACTTGTGTTCTCTGTATTTCTGTGCAGCATTGTTGATTTCCATGACTGCCTTCTACTTGTTTACTGTTTAATTCTACTTAGAGTAAAGTTTGTTCATATCTACTAGTACTATTCTATAGTACTAACGTCCCTTTTTTCAGGGGCGCTACATCTTTTAATGGATGTAGGTGGATCTGAAGTTAGTAGCGCTGATCGCAGGTAGCGGTGACTTCTCTTTCTTCGCACAACAGTCTTGATGAGCCCCATTTCTTTCCGGGGTTATGTATAGGATATGTCTCACTTCTTTTGCTTATGTTGTTACGCTTTGAGGTATAGCCGGAGCCTTGTCACTGGCAGGGTCGCTTTGTCTTCTTTATCTTTAGAGGTTCCGTAGACAGATTATGGGTGGAGCCGAGTATGGAAAAATTGAACTAAAAATGTTATTATTTAGTAAAAATGTTTTCTTCGTATTTATTAATTGTAACAATTTGGTTCATATGGTCGTAACCGTCAATGAAAGAAGAAGATAAATATTATCAATGTAATGCTCATAAAGTGGGATTTATGGAGTACATCTCCTTGTTATCATAAATTAATTTTTGGTAGAATGAATCCTAATAGGCTTGCTCAGTCGGGCTTGCTCGGTTGAGCGCCAGTCGCGCCCCTCAATTTTTGGGGCGTGACAAACTTGGTAATAGAGCCTAAGGTTTTAAAGTGTCCCAGGGATGTCTCGGAGCCGTGCCTAGTAGAGCCCTTCTTATCGGTGTGTAGTCGACCACATCTATAATTAGGAGGCTACTTGGACATTTAGGAATTCCACCCTTCTTTGATACCCCAGATCATACGATACATCTCAAGATAGGGAGATAATTTCCTCTCTAAGTCTTATTCTCTAGATTAGTAATCTTGATACCATAATCCGTGAATTTGAAGCATGTAAGGAGGGGTTGATCCCACCACTGAGTTCGAGGGAGATTGCCCAAAGGCTTGTTAAAAGAATGTATTGAGCCCTGGAGGGATTAGTAGAACCTTTGCTAAGGGGAGTTCCCTTGTCCCTATTAATGTCACTCCACCACCGAATCGGTATGGTACCAACGTACGTTAGGGGTGTGGATTCGGGGGGTATCGATTAAGTTATTGCACTATCAACCTAAAGTCACCAAGTAAGTCACTCTTTATTATCGAAGAAGTTCTCGTAAACATGGTCTTAATAAGATGTTGAGTCACTAAACATAGCATGCACCTAATCCTTGAACGAGACGTATTATTCGTGAATCCACTCTATCACAATTCTCTTATTTATATCCTCTTGTGGAATTAAGTTCTATAATTATGTCCTTGAATTGAGTTATAACTCTAGAATTAATACTTCCCACTTGCTTTCCTGAATTCTCAATAGGGGACTATACCCGATGCATTTCTTACTTAAATGGACAACGTCTGCTCTCTTGTGCCTATGCATGCACCGTCGTAAAATTTACCTATGTGGTGTCAAGTTCCAAGTAAAGCATCCCCATGTTGCGATCCTTCTCGAGTCACTCTTTTTCTCACTGGAGCATATGGCTTATATGGTTTGAACAGTCACTCTACTCTCTTGCGAGTATCATCGTGAAACCTTTTCACTGTCTAGTAACATGAGAGCATATCTCAGCTCCTATCATAAGTTTACATATCGATTGAAGTGGTCACTTGTCCATATAAAATTTCTAAGAAATTTGAGGTTTTTAAAAATTCGTCACAAGAATATCTTTTGTTTGATCATCTCAGTATGATTTTCATGTCCACTTAGATCATTCCACAATAAGCAGCTCACTTTGTTCCTAGTATTGTGTTTGTCTGTGACATGGTCTTGTAATATAGTTGGGAATTAATATAGAAGAAGCATGACAAACTCATAACAAATATTTATTTTCTCTTTACACCTCCACAACATGTGTTAATTGTGTTCCTTAGTTAGTGAATTTATTGAGCTAGTTTCCCAACACTTGTTTGATAACTATGAGATAACGTGTCCTCCTATGTGTCAATATAACACTTCCTTTCTCATAAGGACCCTTAATAGGCTCTCCGTCAAGACTAAATGCACATTTGGGGGATATCATAGCACAATGCCTACTTCTTATGTTTTCATTAGCATCTAGGTACACCTCGAGTTAAGGTCTATGGAGAACTCATTAAGAACATATGCAACCCTTCCATCATTATTTTATATTATCCCATTGGGTTCTGTTGCATTTGCACACTCGACTTCTAGAATCATTGACCATGTCATTGTCATGTACGGGGAATTTTTCTATCCTTGGATTCCACCTCCTTAGGTAGATAGGAGTTTTATTTGTCTTTCCCCCCGGACCATCATGTTAACCTTAAGACCCCTCTAACCAATACATGATTTCATCCCCATATTAAGATGTCCTAGCTATATGGTTTCACTCGTAAAGGGTTGAGAATAGATGCTTCCAGGTTTTTGCACATACCATAAGCATACTGATTCAGAAGACAAGTTGTCGTATCTTTAGTTACCTCATATCGGGTCAATCACCGGGAAGGGTTAAGTTGTTTGGATTATGATAATCTCATATGTGTTTGACTTCTTTTTCACCCTCATGCAGCTGTGGCGTAGATTACTTGTTTCAGTTAATGTTAGGAGTGTAATTCATCTTCATGTGATTCTTTTGAAGTCTCTATCACATTCATGTTGCAAGAATCTTTCCATTTGGAGCTAAACTAACTTCCCTTACACTCAAGGAGACAACCATTTTAACATACTTGATCGCTCCTCCGTAGAGCTTACTATCGCCGGGCAAGGCATATATGGAAAGGAACAATTGTTACTATCCCTTGCATAACTCGTAGCCTCACAAGGATAACTGATGCTAGCATCTTCATCCTCCCGATCTTGCCTCCTGTGTATCTCATGTCTAGAAAAACCCACTTCTTTTAGATCTCAGGATCACATACATGGTTCCCACCTTATCAATGCGTTCTAGTTGTCTCTATGCTTCATTTGTCTAATAATTGATGTCGTCACAGTGATTAAAAACATCAACATTGTTAGTAGTAATATTCGTGTCTCTTAGTATATAACTTCATGAAATACTTTGCTCAGCACATTAATGGATTTTTGAATAATTCCAGCCAAATCTTGAACTCCGCTATTCCTTATTGTGTTATATCTATTTGGTATTAAAGGTTCAAACATGTCAAAGAGGAAGCACACCCTGTGATCACATATATTCGATAGGTAATTTTATGGTCAATTTATGATAGCACATCTTAGAGTAATTGTTGAAGGTCATCACAGGTTTAGTTTGGGTGTTCCCGTAGAGATGTAGAATTTAGGAGGGTGAATAGGTTATTCTCAATATTTTCCCTTGAAGATGTTATGTGAATTGATAATAAAGGGTACATAAGTGCATTTCCCATTAGGCTGCACTAGGACTACGATGTTTCCCCGTAGTTGTTCCTCATGTATTTTGTGTTTTCATATGTCTATGTCTAATAAGGTAGTTGGAGTTCCTTTGTTCCCTGACTGTTCTAGTTGTTGACCATGTCACCATGCTACTTGAAAATGTGAATTATAATTCTTTATGCTCCTCTTATTATGTGCACAATTAATCATATGTTGGATCTTATCAAAATGAAGGATAATACTACTGAACGAACGAAAAAGGGAAACAAACTCAAATTGTAAACGCGTCCAGGTGCCAAGGACTATGTGATAAATGATGGGAAAGGAATGTGAACTGAATAATTAATTGATATGGTTATGTCCCAAGTGAGATAGCTTAGCCGATCGGGCCGAGATCGGACTCCATGATGTACACATAGTGGTATTTACATCGAAAATATGAATATAGATTATGATGCTGGTTATGTCTCACTAATTCAAGTGAGTTGGTTTAGCTGATCGGGCCGAGATCGGACTCCATGATGTACTTATGGTGGTATTTACATCAGAAATATGAACATCAATTATGATATTGGTTATGTCTCACTTGGAATAGCTTAGCCAGTCGGGTAGAGACCGGACTCCGTGTAAAAACGACATGGTGGTATTATAAATTGTGGCACTTGACATTAAGAGACTATTAATCAAAAGGATGAAAAGACGAAATAAGAAACTATGAGACTCTTACTTGTGTTCTCTTTATTTCTGTGCAGCATTATTGATTTCCATGACGACCTTCTACTTATTTACTGTATAATTCTACTTAGAGTAAAGTTCGTTCATACATACTAGTACTATTCGATGGTACCAACGTCCCTTTTCCCGAGGATGATACATCTTTTAATCGATGTAGGTGGCTGTGAAGCTGGTAGCGCTGTTCGCAGGTAGCGGTGCCTTCTCTTTCTCCCCACAACAGTCTTGATGAGCCATATTTCTTTCCGAGGTTATGTATAGGATATATCACACTTCTTTTGCTTATTCCGTTACACTTTGAGGTATAGTCGAGGCCTTGTCACCGGCATGGTCGCTTTTTCTTCTTTACCTTTAGAGGCTCCGTAAACAGATTGTGGGCGGCGCCGAATATTGAAAAATTGAACTAGAAATGTTGTTATTTAGCAAAAATGTTTCCTTCATATTATTTAACTATAATAGTTTGGTTAGTATGGTTGTAACCGTTAATGAAAGACGAAGATAAAAATTGTCAATGTAATGCTCATAAAGTAGGATTTATGGAGTTTATCTCCTTGTTATTCATAAATTAATTTTTGGTAGAATGAAACCTAATAGGCTTGCTCAGTCGCGCTTACTTGGTTAAGCGTCGTTCGCACCCTTCAGTTTTGGCGCGTGACACTTAGTGTGGAGGGGTACATTGGATTATGTTCCTAGTAGGGTTGTATCATATCTAAAGGCTCAACGGATGGTTGATGTAACGACCCGATCGGTCGTTTTGAGCTCTAGCGCATCGTTCAACGGTTTAAAGTCGTGAGCAGCTTCATTTCAGGTATTATGACCTGTGGGCGTGGTCGGAATTGAATTTCAGGAAGTTTAGAATTGATTTGGAAAGAAAATTCTCATTTTAGAAGCCTTAAGTTGGAAGAATTGACTAAGATTAGAATTTTGAGTAAACGACCTCGGAATCAGGATCTGAAGGTTCCATCAAGTTCTTATGATGATTTTGGACTTGGGCGTATGTCCGGATCAGGTTTTGGATAACCCGTGAGTGTTTCAGCGTATATTGTGGAAGTTAGTATTTTAGATGAATTCCATAAGTTTGGGTTGGAAGGCACCTTAGCGTTATAGAGGTCCGTTTGGGATTCCAAGTCTAGGAATAGCTCCGTATGGTGATTCTGGAGTTGGGAGCGCGATCGGAAAATAATTCGAATGTCCGGAGGTCATTTTGAAGTCATTTGGCTAAAGATAGAAATTTGAAGGTTTTTGAGAAGTTTGACCGAGAGTTTGACTTTTTGATATCGGGGTCGGATTCAAATTTCGAAAGTTAGAGCAGGTCCTTAATGTCGAATATGACTTGTGTGCAAAATTTGGGGTAAATCGAACGTGATTTGATAGGTTTCGGCATCAGATGTAGAAGTTTGAAATTTCAAAGTTCATAAAGCTTGAATTGGAGTGCGATTCATGATTTCGACGTTGTTTAATGTGATTTGAGGCCTCGAGCGAGTTCGTATCCTATTTTGGGACATGTTGGTATAATTGGTTAAGGTCCCGAGGACCTTGGGTTGATTTCGGAAGGTTAATAGAATGGATTTAGGACAAAAATAGCTGCTGAATATTCTGCAGCAAAACTGTTTTGGGACAGCAATTAATGCATCGAAGAGCTAACTTTGGAAACGTATATATAGGAATCTATAAGGAATCTGAAAATTTGCAAATCACTAAAGTTGTAGATCTTGAAGTCTTTTCAGAACATTAAACCATTTGTTATTTGGAGTTTTGTGCAAAAAGTTATGACCGATTGAAGATGGCTGGTGGAACAGTTTCGCCAGGATTTTCTGATTCATGGAGCCGAAATTAGAAGCTCATATCTCAGAATATATAAACAGTTATATGGTGTAAACCTATCAAATTAAAGACTTCGAGTCTAGTTTCTAAATATTTAAACCGTTTGTTATTTGGATATTTTTACAAGGAGTTATGGGTGTTTTAATAGAAGGTGTTTAACAAGAAAAAATTGTAATAGGATGTACAACTTGCACAGCACAAGCGCAAGCTACAACTCGATGAAGCATGGGCAGATTGTTTTAAATACAAATTTTGGCCCATTTATTTCATTTCTTTTATTTGGCTTGGATGATTTTGGAGAGCTCAAGGAGGGATTTTCACCAAGCAACACAAGGTAAGTGATTTCTTCCTATTTTTGAGTTAAATATGTGATCTTACATGGATTTAGACATGGAAAATTTGTATAAATTTGGNTTACCATGAATTTGAGCATGAAAATTGTAACAAATTGTATATTTGAGTTAGTAAAGTTATGGATAGAAGTTATCTTCGAGAAATTTCGGATTTCCGGGCACGTGGGCTCGAGTGAATTTTGGTCATTTCTCCGAGCGGGGTTGGGAAAGTATATGATCTGAATTTTTTGTGAGTATTAGGATGAATTTTCATTGCTTTGCCATTATGTGGTAGTTTTGGAGCGTTGAGCGTCCGTTGGAGTCATCACAGGGACTTGGAAGCCGGTGTGGGAATTTCGGAGCGAGGGAAGTCTCCTTTCTAATTTTGTGAGGGGGAATTGTCCCCCTAGGTGAATTAATTAAGTATGTGCTATTGTCTTCGGGGGCTACGTACGCACGAGGTGACGGGTGTCCGTGCGTAGCTACTACTATGCCATGTTTGAGTAGCCTAGGATCCACTAGCATGCCTTACCTGTTGTACCTGTGATCTTGTCTGTGATGTTAGACTGCTAATATAATCGAAATTGTAATTTAATGATTAAGGAAGATTAGAGTTTATTTTCTAAATCATCTAAAAAGAGAATTTATTTCCTTCGCGGGCAACTGTATTTCCGAATAAGGTTGTGTTATTAAACGTTATATAAAACTCGACAAGTGAATTTTGAAAAAAGGGATTTAAATGCTATTTGTGCTTTTTAAAAGAGAAATCGGTCATTTACTTGAGTATTTGTGTTCCCGACGTATTCAGGGTAGATTGTTGATTGTGCACGTCTGCATGTGACCGCTTTGCAATTTACATTCCGCGAGCGGACTGTTATTTCCCCTACTCTCATGGGAGCGGGCCGTACGCCACGGCGGATTTAGAATGCACTTTTAGTGCGGGACGTTCGATCCTCGACAGTGCATAGATATGATTATTACATTGAGAGGTTCACTTTTGGGACGGGCCGATCGATCTTCGGCAGTGCACAGAGAGGATTAATATATTGATAGATGCACTTTTGGTACGGGCCGTGCGATCCTCGGCAGTGCATAGATATGATTATTATATTGCGAGGTGCACTTTTGGGACGGGCCGATCGATCCTCGACAGTGCACAGAGAGGATTATTTTATTGAGAGGTGCACTTTTGGGACGGGCCGATCGATCCTCGACAGTGCACAAAGAGGATTATTATATTGGGTGATGCACTTATGGTACGGGCCGTTCGATCCTCGGCAGTGCATAGACATGATTATTTTATTGAGAGGTGCACTTGTGGTACGGGCCGTTTGATCCTCGGCAGTGCACAAAGTGATTATTATGACGGCTCAGGCTGGTTGTTCTTATCCGGTATGTGCCTGTTAAATTGCTAAATGTTTTCTACATGATTTCTTTTTGTGATAAGGTATTTGAGAGAAAATAAAGAGGCAATTGTTTACTTAAGATATTTGGAAAATAAAAGGAAAGTGTACTTTGTTGTTTATTCTCGGTAATTACATGGATTTTTGTACTCGATACGTACTCACTGCTCACTGTTTTACATGTCTATTGTATTTCATCATATTCAGTCATATATTATATTCAGTAAGTGTCTAATTTGACCTCTCGTCACTACCTCTCTGAGGTTAGGCGAGCGACTTACTGAGTACACGTTGTTTTTGTACTCATGCTACACTTGCTGTGCATTTTTATTGCACAGGTACTTTTCTAGCAATGTGGAGGATTCAGAGACTTAGGCGAGCTGCATAATCCGGAGGCGATCTGCAGCTGACAGAGTCACCTTCATACTGTACTTATTTCCTTTTAAATTTCCTTACCAGTTGTATTTCGGACAGGCTTTGTAATGATTGTATAAATTCTAAGAAATTGCTCATGCACTTGTGACAGCGGGTTCTGGGATATGTGTTGGGAATAATTGCTTAAGTGTAATCTTTAAGCCATTGTTTTTAATTAACAGACTTTTATTTGGTTAATATGTAATTAAGTGAAAGGAAATATTTTTCATAAATGTTAAAACTGGAAGGTTATTTAAATTAATTAATGAGTTGGCTTGCCTGACATGGATGTCCGGCGCCATCACGACCTTAGGGATTTTTGGGTCGTGACAACATGGTATCAGAGCGCTAGGTTCCCGTAGGTCTCACGAATCCTGAGCAAGTCTAGTAGAGTCTTGCGGATCGGTACAGAGACGTCTGTACTTATATTCGAGAGGCTACATGGCTGTTAGGAGTACTTCCCTTCTTGATTCTTCGTCGTGCTAGTTGATTCCTTTGAAGCTTATGCCTATGTTAATTCCTATTCAATATTACGCGTCGCGAAGCGCTGGCTATGGATCAGGAATTTAAGGAATGGGAATGGTTCTACAATTGTAATCTGAGATGCTTCCATGTGTAAATGGTCGTGGTTGTTGTTATGCTCCTGCAAAAGGGTAATGTGTTATTTCAGCTCAGTAGCTGTGGTTTAGGAGCCTTAAGGCCGTGCTCGGGTGGTGATGCTGTTTGCAATTGATTGTCGCGCGATGTTGATATGATTATAGAATGCTTGCCCGTACGTTGGGGGTGATGAATGGTTGAAGGGAGGTCTTCTCAATGTTTGATTTCGAGATTTCGGTGTTTTAGTTCTGGCAGAGGAAAGGCATTTGGATTCTGGATGGTCTGGTTAGAGTTGATAAAGTAGCAAGACTGGGTGTCTTCAAGTGAGGTGAGATATGCACCTGTGATGTGTAGTCGTCATCATTGATCGGATGGAATATGTTTGGTTCAGCGGTGCTATGGTTTCTTCGGTTGCATGGGGTCAGAGTATCGAGAAGAAGTGTTGAAGAATGCGGTTGGCAGGGATCCTGTTATCAAAGGAGAAAGGCTCTCAGCAGGGTCTAGAGTGGTGCAAGGAGTGGCTTAGGGCTTAGTGGGGGAGTCCCACCATCTGCAGTAGGGCTGTAGGGTTGTCTTCTCATAGGGTTTTGAATTGTCGGCGTGTTGGAAAGTTATTTCAGCTAAGGGAAAGGAGCAAAATGGTGATTGTGCGTGGGATTTGATGAATATGTGCAAAAGTTGGCCCTGTCGGGCCAGGGTTGGGCTTGGAAGATTCAGAACTTATGCTTAAGGCATGGGCGAGTTGTAAGGTTAGTGACTCAGTCACGTGTTTCATTGAAAAGGGTGTTCCTGTGCTAGGAGAGCCCTGAAGTTGATTGTATTCGGGGCTAGTCAGAGTGGGTGACTCTCAATAGCGGTCCTAGTGAGTCCAAAAGTTAAGAATGCGGCGTTAAGGGCACATTGCAGCACTGATCGGTTCCTTTGATGTGATTTAGTTATGCATGTGGTTGGTGTCGGTGTATGTGCAGGGCTTGTCGGCCGTCGTAACAAATCTCATGTGGGAGCTTTTGAGTGCTACGGCCTGTCAGGTGTAGGCGGACCCCGGAAGGGTTATGGTGGTATAGACTACTACTTAAGGATTTGCATGATTGGGTGATAATGGGAATTCACTTGAGTGTTTAGATGGTACTCTTGAATTGAGTCAAGTGAAAAGTTTCTATATGATGAAGTGTTCACCCTATTGGTGGTTCGGAAGTTATGATGGAATTCTTGCTCTACCTCATGTTGGTATGTTAGGTGCTGGAAGTAGTATGTAACTGGGAGTAAGAATCGAGATTGAGGTCCGATGTTTATAAGGATGTCATGAGCTCGGAAGAGCAAGACAAAGTGATTTGAAAGTTCAGAGTAAGCTGGTGTTATCTTCAGTGTCACCTGAGATAGATATTCGGTGAAAGAGGCTTTGTACCCTGATCATGGGTTCTTGATGTGTTTTGCGGCCTTAGTGTGGTCGGTGTTATGGATGGGCAGACTTGTTGCCTTGTGTGGAAGGTCATGGAAGAATGATCGCGAAAAGATTATAAAAAGTGTGACATGTAGTTACTTGATGGATTTCAGATTTGGATGAGTATAAATAAGTGCAATATTGCTTAATTGAGAATTTACGTCTGTAGGGCATTTGGTTCAGTTGATTATGGATTATGGGGTGTTAGTCCCGGTGATGATGGTTGTTCTCGTGTATTATGAGAGAAAGTGGGTTAATATGGACCCAGGCAAAAGCTAATAGCCTAGTTTGGTGCGAGCGAGGTGGCTCGATGCTTTTGGATGGATTTAAATATAATTATGGGCTCCGTATGAGCCAGGCATGTTCCTTTCAATAGAGCGCTTTTCATGGAAAGATATTAGAACATCGGGTGTTATTCCGTCTTCGTCGAAATCATGTGTTATTGTGCCTTGCGAGTTGTGAAACGGCTTGATAATTTCTTATGTGTTGAGGTCCCGCGTAGTGGGGATGTTATGTGAGCATGATAGCTCTTGAGATCCAGAGTGTATATATATATCGCACCTCAGTTGTGCTTGAGTTTTGTTGCATACGGCTCTATCAGTCTCCCCAGGATGGTATTATGCACTTAGCGTGCTTGTGATCGATATTCAGTAATTTGTAATAGTGAGTGATTCAGCTCCGTGCATATTTCCTTATGTGAGTTTTATGATGGGATCGGGTGGCACGCCGTCACGGGTATGTTATTTGGATCGGGTTGCACGCGGCAATAGTGTGATGATGAGAATGGTTAATATGTATTTATTTTCTTCTGTTTTATTTCCTATTTCCTGGTAAGAAATCATATTAGCTGCATGAGCCGAATAGTTCCGTCCTGGGTCATTTCTTATTATCATGTTCGAGTTATGGTCTATTGGCGCGATGTGGTATCATGTGAGGCTGTTGGCCATGTTTGGGCTAATTTGCTGTCTGAGCAGTTGATTCTGGGTGAGACGATATTATCAGATCAGGGATCAGTGCGATGAGGCATTCAAGGATTTGTTAACTCTACAGTTGAGTATGAATTTCTGCACATTTCCTTCGTTGTAGTGGTATCGTCAGCATTATAGCAAGGTGTATGTATACTTGTTATGAGGTGCATTGGGGGCATCAGATTGGTGGACCTTGGCTATTAAGGTTCGGGGAGCGTCATTGTGGTCAGATGATGAGTTATGCGGTGCATGGTGCTGATTCAGCAAAGGTATGCAGTCATGTTCTGGTATATCGTGTGGTAGTTGATACTGTGTTTATATGTTGGAACTAGGCCTGACAGAGAAATTTTAGGTGTTTGAATGAATTATGAGCTTATTATATTGATAAAGAAGAAATCTCCAGATTTGATCAAGCTATTGTGCTCAACTGGGTTGTGGTAGCACGGGCAGGTGCTCGAGGTGTTAAATGGTGATTTCAGATAACTCCAGGGCAGTTCTTAGCACGTTCGAGGACGAATGTCGGTTTAAGTTGGGGAGAATGTAACGACCCGACCGGTCGTTTTGAGCTCTAGCACGTCGTTCAACAGTTTGAAGTCGTGAGCAGCTTCGTTTCAGGTATTATGACCCGTGGGCGTGGTCGGAATTGAATTTCAGGAAGTTTAGAATTGATTTGGAAAGAAATTTTTCATTTAAGAAGCCTTAAGTTGGAAGAATTGACTAAGATTAGAATTTTGAGTAAACGACCTCGGAATCAGGATCTGAAGGTTTTTTTTTAAGCAATCCACTAGGTAGGGCCTAGGGCTAGTTTTATTAATACTAAAAAGCGAAAAAAGAACCACATAGGAAGAGTACAAATAAGGGGGACAATAACACCAGTATTGTTGCCTCTATGCCTTGGCTATATGATCACTCATCTGCACCTCACAATGCCCTTATGGCAACCTCATGTAGAGGAATCATGGTGTAGATGCCGGCAAAGTCTCACGAGGGCATATAATCTCATAGCCATTTGGATGTCGTTCCAAAGGAATAGGGCTAGATCAACACAAACTGGGCTAAACCTTACCTTACTAATCCTATAGAGGCAAATAAAAAGCCTCACCTACTAACATGCATGCAAAAAGAAAGAACTGGCTAGAACTAGGTATTCTATGATCATCACATAGTTTATAACATACTCTGTGATGACATTACATAAAACTATGCTAATGTGATGGTAGAATAAAAATATGTAGAAACAGTGATGCTCACTCTTGTCTAATTTTGTGAAGTCTTCAATTTGTAGACGCTTGTCTTCATCCTCAACATTCTTTAAAATGTCATCTAACTTCATGATTTCTTTTTTGAACGTGTGGACTTTGTTGAGGTAGTTGGAACAACCTGTTTTTGTTTGGCAACTCTCATTGGAGGTTTCCTAGTGACAACCTCTTGTGTTACCTTACCATCCCAACTATGTTGTCTCTCGTGAGTCTTCTTCTTGTTTTTGGTGGATCCACTTCTCGTATGCCTAGGTGAGAGATCTCCCTCCCTAGCTACATTTTTAAAGGAAGCATCTAGTATTTGTTCCTCTTCCCCTTCTTCATACTAATCTCGACCCATATCCACCCCAAAAGTGTCAATAGGATTATATCCGGGAACTACATCTCCTCTCATGTTCCTTGGATTGTCAAGATTATCCATATCATGAGTTACAAGAGCTTTGAGGATGTTTGTAGGTTCCAACAGGTTCATATGATGATTCCGGACTTGGGCGTATGTACGGATCGGGTTTTGGATAACCCGAGAGCGTTTCGGCGTATATTGTGGAAGTTAGTATTTTAGAAGAATTTCATAAGTTTCGGTTGGAAGGTACCTCAGTGTTATAGAGGTTTGTTTGGGATTCCGAGTCTGGGAATAGCTCCGTATGGTGATTCTGGAGTTGGGAGCACGATCGGAAGTGAATTCGGATGTCCGGAGGTCATTTTGAAGTCAGTTGGCTTTAGAAATTTGAAGGTTTTTGAGAAGTTTGACCGAGAGTTTGACTTTTTGATAAAGTGGTCGGATTCTAATTCCGAAAGTTGGAGAAGGTCCGTAATGTCGAATATGACTTGTGTGCAAAATTTTGAGGTCAATCTCACGTGATTTGAAAGATTTCGGCATCGGATGTAGAAGTTTGAAATTTCATAGTTCATAAAGCTTGAATTGGAGTGCGATTCATGATTTCGACGTTGTATGATGTGATTTGAGGCCTCAAGCGAGTTCGTATCATGTTTTGGGACATGTTGGTATAATTTGTTAAGGTCCCGAGGGCCTCGGGTTGATTTCGGAAGGTTAACTGAATGGATTTCGGACCAAAATAGCTGCTGAAAATTCTGCAGCAAATCTGTTTTGGGACAACAATTTATGCATCGAATTAAAGATCTTGGAACCTAGTTTCTAAATATTCAAATCGTTTGTTATTTGGGTATTTCTACAAGGAGTTATGGGTGTTTTAACGGAAGGTGCTCAACAAGGGAAAATTGTAATAACATGTACAACTTGCACAACACGTGCAAGGTACAACTCGATGAAGCATGGGCAGATTGTTTTAAACACGAATTTTGGCCCATTTCTTTCATTTCTTTCATTTGGCTTGGATGAGTTTGGAGAGCTCAAGGAGGGATTTTCACCAAGCAACACAAGGTAAATGATTTCTTCCTATTTTTGAGTTAAATTTGTGATCTTACATGGATTTAGACATTGAAAATTTGTATAAATTTGGGATTTTTGAGGAAGACCTAGAACTTGGAATATTGCACTTTTATCATGAATTTGAGCATGAAAATTGTAAAAAATTGTATATTTGAGTTAGTAAAGTTATGGGTAGAATTTATCTTCGAGAAATTTCTGATTTTCGAGCACGTGGGCCTGAGGGCATTTTGGTCATTTCTCCGAGCGGGGTTGGGAAAGTATATAATCTGAATTTGTTGTGAGTATTAGGATGAATTTTCATTGCTTTTCCATTATGTGGTAGTTTCAGAGCGTTGTGCGTCCGTTGGAGTCATCAGAGGGGCTTGGAAGCCAGTGTGGGAATTTCGGAGCGAGGTAAGTCTCCTTTCTAACTTTGTGAGGGGGAATTGTCCTCCTATGTGAATTAATTAAGTATGTGATATTGTCTTCGGGGGCTACGTACGCACGAGGTGATGGGAGTCCGTGGGTAGCTATTACTATGCTATGTCCGCGTAGCCTAGGACCCACTAGCATGCCTTACCTGTTGTACCTGTGATCTTGCCTGTGATGTTAGACTGCTAATATAATCAAAATTGTAATTTAATGACTAAGGAAGATTAGAGTTTATTTTCTAAATCATCTAAAAAGAGAATTTATTTCCTTCACGGGCGATTGTATTTCCGAATAAGGTTGTGTTATTAAACGTTATACGAAACTCGGCAAGTGAATTTTGAAAAAGGGATTTAAATGCTATTTGTGGGTTTTAAAAGAAAAATCGGTAATTTAAATGAGTATTTGTGTTCCCGACGTATTCGGGGTTGATTATTGATTGTGCACGTCTGCATGTGACCGCTTCGCAATTTACATTCCGCGAGCAGAGTGTTATTTCCCATACTCTCATGGGAGCGAGCCGTACGCCACGTCGGATTTGGAATGCACTTTTGGTACGGTCCTTTCAATCCTCAGCAGTGCATAGATATGATTATTATATTGAGAGGTGCACTTTTGGGACGAGCGGATCGATCCTCGGCAGTACACAGAGAGGATTACTATATGAGAGATGCACTTTTGGTACGGGCCATTCGATCCTCGGTCGAGCATAGATATGATTATTATATTGAGAGGTGCACTTTTGGGACGGGCTGATCGATCCTCGACAGTGCACAAAGAGGATTATTATATTGAGAGGTGCACTTTTAGGACAGGCCGATTGATCCTCGGTAGTGCACATAGAGGATTATTATATTGAGAGATGCACTTTTGGTACGGGTCGTTCGATCCTCGGCAATGCATAGACATGAGTATTTTATTGAGAGGTGCACTTGTGGTACGGTCCGTTCGATCCTCGGCAGTGCACAAAGTGATTATTATGACGGCTCAGGCCGGTTGTTCTTATCCCGTATGCGCCTGTTAAATGTTTTCTACATGATTTTTTTTTGTGATAAGATACTTGGGAGAAAATAAAGTGGCAATTGTTTACTTAAGATATTTGGAAAATAAAAGGAAAGTGCACTTTGTTATTTATTCTCGGTAGTTACTTGGATTTCTGTACTCGATACGTACTCGCTGCTCACTCTCTTACATGTCTACTGTATTTCATCATATTCTGTCATATATTATATTGTCGGACCCTAGTAAGTGTCTAATTTGACCTCTCGTCACTACCTCTCTGAGGTTAGGCGGGCGACTTACTGAGTACACGTTGTTTTTGTACTCATGCTACACTTGTTGTGCATTTTTATTGCACAGGTACTTTCCTAGCAATGTGGAGGATTCAGAGACTTAGGCGAGCTGCATCATCCGGAGGCAATCCGCAACCGACAGATTCACCTTCATACTATATTTATTTCATTTTAAATTTCCTTGTCCAGTTGTATGTCGAACAAGCTTTGTAATGATTGTATAAATTCTTTGAAATTGCTCATGCACTTGCGACACCGGGTTCTGGGATATGTGTTGGGATATAATTGCTTAAGTGTAATCTTTAAGCTATTGTTTTTAATTAACCGACTTTTATTTGGTTAATATGTAATTAAGTGAAAGGAAATGTTTTTCATAAATGTTAAAATCGGAAGGTTATTTCAATTAATTAATGAGTTGGCTTTCCTAACATGGATGTCCGGCGCCATCACGACCTTAGGGATTTTTGGGTCGTGACAGTTGAGAAGGGGTGTGATGCTTATCTTGCCTTTGTGAGGTATATCAGTGCCGATACTCTTACCATTGAGTCTGTTCCGGTAGTAAGAGACTTCTTAGATTTATTCCCAGTGGATCTTACAGGCATCCCGCTCGATATGGATATCGATTTTGGTATTGCCTTGTTACCAGGCACTCAGCGCATTGTTATTCTACCATATCGTATGGCCCTAGTGGAGTTGAAGGAGTTAAGGAGCAGTTGCATGAGTTGCTTGATAAGGGCTTCATTCGGCCTAGTATGTCGCCTTGGGGTGCTCCGGTCTTATTTGTGAAGAAAAAGTATGGTTCTATGCGCATATTTATTGATTATCAGCAGTTGAACAAGGGTAAAATGAATAACAAATGTCCATTTCCACGTTGAAATGACTTATTTGATCAACTATAGGGTGATAGAGTGTTCTCAAAGATTGACTTACCGTTAGGGTATCATCAGCTGAAGATTCGGGATCCAGATATTTTGAAGACTGCTTTCAGGACTCGATATGGTCACTACGAGTTCCTTGTGATGTCATTTGGACTGACCAACTCCCCGCAATATTTATGCACTTGATGAAAACTGTATTTCAGCCTTATCCTGATGCATTCATCATTGTGTTTATTGACAAAATCTTGGTGTACTCCCGCAACCGAAAGGATCATCAGCATCATTTGAGGATTGTGCTGCAGGCCTTGAGAGAAAAGAAGTTTTATGCAAAATTTTCAATGTGTAAATTTTGGCTTGCTTCCGTGGCGTTTTTGGGTCATGTTGTGTCGAGTGAGGGGATCGAGGTAGATCCGAAGAAGATTGAAGCAATGTAGAGTTGTCCTAGACCGTCTTCAGCTACTAAGATCCAGATTCTTAGTTCGGCTGGGTATTACCATCATTTCGTAAAGGTTTTCTCATCTATTGCTGCACCTATGATCATATTGACCTAGAAGGGTGCTCCTTTCAGGTGGACCTAGGAGTGTGAGGAGAGCTTTCTTATGCTCAATACTGCTTTGACTACAACCCTAATACTGGTATTACCTACGGGTTTGGGGTCTTACACTGTGTATTGTGATGCATCACGTGTTGGCCTTGGCACAAAGTTAATGCATGACGGTAGAGTGATTCCCTATGCATCTCGAAAACTGAATACCCATGACAAGAATTATCCAGTCAACGACTTGGAGTTGGCAGTCATTGTTCATGTATTCAAAAACTGGCGGCGTTATTTGTACAGTGTCCCTTGAGAGGTCTTTACCAACCACCAAATTCTATAGCATTTGTTCAAATAGAAAGATCTTAGTTGCAGTAGTAGAGGTGGTTAGATTTTCTTAAGGGCTATGGTATCACCATTCTATACCATCCCGAAAAGTCCAAAGTGGTGGCCGGTTCCTTGAGTCGGAAGGCGAAGAGCTTGGGAAGTATAGCATATCTACCGGCAGCAGGGACGCCATTAACGTTGGATGTTTAGGACTTGACCAACTAGTTTGTTATATTGGAGGTTTCGTAGCCCAGTCAGTTTCTAGTTTACGTGGTTTATCGATCTTCTCTATATGAACCTATCAGAGAGTGTCAGTATGATGACCCCTATTTGCTTGTCCTCAAGGACACAATTTAGCACGGTGATGCCAAGGAGGTGTCTATCGAAGGTGACAGTGTGTTGCAGATGCAGGGCCATTTATGTGTGTCCTACGTTGATGGGTTGCGTGATCTGATTCTTTAAGAGGCCCACAATTGGCGGTACTCCATTCATCCAGGTGCCGCTAAGGTGTATCAGGATTCAAGGCAGTACTATTGGTGGAGGAGAATGAAGGAAGACATAGTGGCTAAGTGTTACGGATTTTAAGGCTACCCATAGACCAGGTCATATTGGTTTATGATTAGCGCTTGGGCAGGATCCGCCCCTCTGGAGTCTGACATACCAAAAGTGGGAACAGGCACAATGTTTCATATACGTTCTTTGATAAGGGAATTTGTTCCAGGCACCAGTACAGTGCTAAATGTTGATGTGTATTATGGTTAGGGCCTTGTGCCAGGCACCGTAAGCGTGCTAAATGTGGTTATTCTTGATGATTTCACTGTGAGGATATTGATTTGACATGAATATTTTACATGTAGGAAAAAAGATTCATTTTTTTCATGCCAGAAGATAACATGGCATTTGATGATTTGACATTTAGGCATAGAGATACATTTTCCCCATGCCAGACGGTACTATGACATTTGATGATTTGACATGTAAATTTGACATATAGGCACAAATATGTATGTTCCTCCTGCTAGATGGTATATGATAATTGATGACTTGACATGTATATTGGCATCATATAGTCATAAAGATGTACTTTCATATGCTAATTGTTAAAGGGAAATTCTTATATGGTGTTGTGAATTGGAAAACACAGTTCTTTTGATAAACTCATGTTTAGTTGATTTCAGTGGTACGCTTTGGTCTTTGACTGTCACTTGAAAAGTATGTCTATTCTCCTATAACTGTGATCGAGCTGAGCATAATATATTTTGGGTTGTTTACTATTTCCTGCATTATCATATCGCATGTTATTATGGATTATTGATGTTGGACTCCGGCTATCTTCCGAGCCCGTCACTATATTTAACCTAAGGTTAGGTTAGTTACATATTGAGTACATGGGATCCGTTGTACTCAAAGTAGACTTTTGCACCTTGTTTGCAGATCTTGGAGCTGATGTTGCCGTGAATTGAGGGAGCTGGCATTCAAGATGTACCTGCGCTCCAGTTAAAACTTTCACTTGTCCTTGGTAGCATTAGATTTGCAAATCTCTTAATATATATTTTGAGAAAATGATGTATATATTTTGTATCAGTTTTTGTAAAATTCTAAGTCTTAAAAGCTCATGATTTGTGCTACCAATCCATGGGATTTGGTATAGGAATTCATATATTTTTACTCATTGACTCCTATTATTCTCATTTGAGTTTCATTGAATATTATTTGGCTTGCCTAGAGGGTTGATTCGGTGTCATCATGACTAGTTGAATTTTGAATCGTGACAAGTTGGTATCAGAGCTCTAGGTTCGTAGGTTCTATGAGTCATGAGCAAATTTTTAGTAGAGTCTTGCGAATCTCTATGATGACGTCCATACCTATCTTCGAGTGGCTAAAAGGTATCTAGGATAAACTTCCCATATTTTTTCCTTATCGTGTGGCATTAATCTAGCTTGAAGCGTACCTCTTTGCATTCCTTCATCTAACTCGTATGTTATGTGAGCGCTCGCTATTAGCTGTTCATCAGCGGCTTGTGGTTCCATGGATGATGTGCGAGATGTGTTTTTGGTATTTTGGTGATGGGCCAGTGTGGAGGACTTGAGGCTAGGTTTAGACCGCTACTTGGGCTCGGTAGTTTCAGTTGTGTAAGCATGTGCTTTTTGACTTATATGTCTGGTAATGTCCCGGGGAGTGGGATTTATGGCTCGGTAAGTGGTTGAATGGATATATGATGAGTACGATGTGACCGTGGGATGTGTTTAGATGGTTTGGATATGACGAGAAGAATTTTCTTAGTATGTGAAAAGGACTATTGGGTACTTCATTTCTGTCTTGATGTATTGTACAATCTCGAGTTATGAGCGTGTTGAGGAATCTTTCATGTTGTTCATTTGTGGTAGATTGTTATGTCTTGTTGGTGTGTTCATACTCAGGAAGATTTAGTGATTAAATAGTGGTTGTGGCCATAGCAGGGCATAAAGGAATTCTAGCTCACCTACAAGGTAGTCCTTGGATGTGTGATTCTTATGATTTTTTGTAGAGAGTTTCTTTCTACCAGTGGGTTCTATGTGCTACAATTTGAATTTGGATCGGTTGAGGAAGTTGACTTGATTGGCATGAGGATGAATGTGAGCTTACCAGATGATTCAAGGTATTTCGTGATTTCTGTTACATGAGTTCATTAAGGATTTGGCTGAATTATGGTGCGAGATCATGGCAGTTATGGGTTAAAGGTATTGTGGGTTATCAGATGTTATGATATCTTCAACCCAAGTAGGGGAGTCTGCTATCGACAATTAAATTGCATGGTTATGTGTTATATTAGTTTTGTTCTAAGGCATACTCGTGTATCAGTTATGATTTGCAGAGGTGATTTCAAGGATGATCAAGTAAGAACATTTTTGGATGCATGATGTATTACAATTTGCAAGTATATGGAAATCTTTGAACGATTCGGGTTTGTTATTCGTGTGGAGGTAGTGTGCGTGGAGTAGGGATTCACTTAGTTTCTTAGAGATATGGGTTACTTTTTAAGGTATTTGTGTGCTAATAGAGCACAAGTCGCTCGACCTATGTTGGTGGTACATTAGAGATTAGAATAAACTGGATGACTCTCGAGAAGGTTCTAATGAGTTCAATATTGATACATGGTATTTGAGGAATTTCTGTATTTAAAAAAGGCTAACATATGATATTTGATTGGATGGTGTCGAGATTCGCTGTGTTTCTATATAATTATGGATTCTACATCACCATATTAGATAGATTTAGGAAACACCTTTTGATTCAAATAAGGTCTCTTCAGAGTGGGTGTCTCGGATGCGGTATTTTAGGTGCTTGAGAGGAGATATAATGGCTTATATATGGCGACGTGGTTTCGTGCTAGGATCTCTTGTAGAGCGTTTTAGGTTAAGGATCGTAGTGTACTGGCAAGGAGAAGTGTTAACTTGAAGGAAATACGAAGGGAACTCAGAGAAATAGGACAGTTTGGTAGAAGGTTGGATCAGCATGGCAATAATAAATGATCGGTTCTCTTAGTTCTTCGGAGGTGGTGAGGGTTCACCGATGTTTTGTTTCAATACTTCTGAGTTTGGAGATCTACATGATTTTGTTAAGTGAGATGAATTAAGTTTGATGGTTCGGTTGTGTGAAAATGGATTTCGAAGAGTTTTTAATAAATTTTAACACGACTTGGGATGTATGTCTTCTACAGGCACGATTAGTATGCTGCGTGTTGGGATTTTCTCTGGGATGGGGGTCGAGTGGAAGGTTTCTGGATGATGGAATAAGTGTCCTTATTGTGATTCAAAGTTGACAATGGGATTCTCGTGCTTTCATATGATGGCATGATAGATGCGATGTGACGTGTGGGATTGAGGTTTGCATGCACAGGTTGCAGTTTGGATTTGAAGGGAAGATCATGAGTTCTAGACAACATGGACAGTTTCAAATATCTAGAAGAATGTTGGCACTACTTTGATATAACCTGAGAAGAGCGTGTATTTCAAAAAGGTGCACTATGTTTTGACTTGCAGATGCTAGATTTGTATTACGGTAATCGCCTGGTTGATCAACTGTTGATTTTTTGATTTTTCTGTGTGGCATGGAAATATATATCATGGGATGAATGTGTTTGATAGATGTGTTAGTCATTCCATTGGTGGAGTTGGGATCAGACATAGTGATTCATGTATTCTAGGGATTTGGAGACTAGGAGTTCTGTGAGGCAGATTGTTCCCTGGTTGCAGCCTGTGAAGGTATGTTCAAGGTTAGAAAGCTAATAATATGTGTTATGGCTAGGTTATTATAGAATTTTGGAGGGTCAATTATCTATTTGTGGATCGAAATCGATTCAGGGGCCTTTTGGCAAGCCTAAGAAGGATGGGTATTCTATATCAGATCATGTTTGTTTACTCAACACTGCTATTATTGAGGTGGGGGTGTCATTCGATTAGAGTTAAGCTTGTTCATGTTCTGATATGTTCTATGTATTACACTTCTATGCTACGATGGGTTGCGATTTGTTATTTATTTGCACACATGATGCGTATCTATTTGGGCCTTGTGGTGAAATTTGAGCGAGATGATTCTTGGGGTGTGGAATGGTTGATTTCTCTTTGGTTATGAATTTTCCTATCTATGGCATATTGTGCTATCTGTTTCTCCATGGTTATGGTCATGCACATAGTGTGTTTGTTATTGATTTGCATTTGGTTCCTGATTTTGAGCATTATGGCTCGACGTATTTCATGCGGACCAACGTTTGGATGGGGTTACACATCGTAGTGGAGTTATGTTGGGATATGATCCTTTGTGTTGATTTTATTTTTTCTGGATCACCTTTGTGTGATGGGTTCAAAGCATATCGCTTGTGGTGGTACCTGTTGAGCTTGTAGGACAGTTCTCTCATTTGATTCTCTTTCCATTTTTGGGCATATAAAAGTTGTTGCTTGTTTTGTGCACGAATTTCACCGTATGTGGCTATAAATGGTATTGGTGTGGCATGTCGGTTGAGCAGCTCGCACCGGATGAGGTGAGGCTATTGGACCTGAAAAGAGTGATTTCACATTTTATTTAAGGTATGTTTAGATGGATAATGTCATTAGTCAGCTCAGCGTTTAGCAATGATTCTGATCGGGCGAGAAAGCTCCACGACTTGTTGATTTGATGAGTGGTAATGATTTTCTGCATATTTCTTTCATCATTGATAGTGTACGTCTAGAACAAGGTTTTGTTCAATATGAGGTTTATTACCGGTATCGAGTTTGCTATTGAGTAGCTATTATGGTCGAAAGTTATTGATATGGGCATCTAAGTTATGTGAAATACCATGGATTACATCTTGGGTTTTTGTTATGGCTTGATTCTGCTCTTTCAAACCTATATAGTGTATATATGTGATAATCAGGTCTTGTAATGGATTTCAGCTATTAGAGATTTGATTTGACGTTTATGGGCTAAGGTTGAAGTAAGGATCTTCAATTAAGTTGTATTATAAAGATTATATGGATTGGGTTGATGTGGGATCACCCATGAGTATGTGTATGGTGAGTTTATTTGGAATGACTCTTGGCATGTTCAAGGACAAACGTATGTTTAAGTGGAGGAGCAACCTGACCAATTGTTTTGAGAATTTTCATTAAGCTCAGTGGTTTGAGGTCATGTTTAGCTTAATATGGTGCATTATGAATTGCGTGTATGGTCGGTTTTGGTCTTCAAGTTATTCGTAATTATTTTGGAAGAATGATTCTGAAATAGGAAGCTTTAAGTTGGAATTGACCAAGTTTGACTTTGGTATATTTGACCTCGGATCGGAGTATTGATGAATCCTTTAGGTCTGGAAGATGATTTTGGAATTGGGTGTATTCCCATATTTGCATTTGGAGGCTTCTAGAGGGTGTTGGCCATAATTGACAAAAGTTGGCAATGTGAAGGTTTGAAATGTTCATAAGTTTGACAAGGAGTTGAATTCAATGTTATCGGGCTGGGACTGTTGTTCCAGGAGTTGGAATATACTCGTTATGTCATTTGGAACTTGTGTGCAAAATTTGAGGTCATTCCGAGTTGATTTAATGAGGTTCGACAAGAGTTTTGGAAGTTGAAAGTTTAAAAGTTCATCAAGTTTGGTTTGAGGTGAGATTCATGATTTTGATGTTTTTATATGTAATTTGAGGTCTCGAGTAGGTCTATGTTGTTTTTTGGGACTTGTTGGTACATTTAGAACGAGGTCTTGAGGGACTCCGGTGAGTTTCAGACCATTTTGGGCCATCTAGTTTTGCTGGTTTCTGCTAATTTCTTGTGCTTCATTTTTCTTCGCGTTAGTGTCAATGTCTTCATATTCGTGAAGTATTAGTGGTGATATTCTTCGCTTTCGTGTCCTTGTCTTGGCGTTCATGTAGTGTTTATCTGGGCTGGGCATGTCATGATGGATTCCTCTTCACGTTCACGTTCACGTCTGCAATGGTATGGTAGCTGTATTCTTAGCTTTCACGAGGGTTATTCCACAAAGTGTAGCGTTATGTTGTGGTAGTGTATTTTGTGCATCACGATCGCGAGGGTACAACCACGATTGCGTAGGATACCACTAGGTAGAGCATATAAGTACTCTATTTTGGACCTTGAGCTCATTTTATCACCTTGAGCGGATTGATGCCTGATTTGGGCAATAGAGACGTGTTCTGAGTTATGTTGGATCAGGTTTCATGCTACAAAAATTATACTTATATTGAGGTGACGTTTACGCCAGACCCCATATTGGGCTAAGTGTTACTGATTTTGAGGCTATGCGTGCACTAGGCCATATTGGCTTATGATTAGTGCTTGGGCAGGATTCGCCCCTCGGGAGTCTGACATACCAATAGTGGGCGCAGGCATAATGTTTCATATATGTGCTTGGATGAGGGAATTTATGCTAGGCACCCTTATAGTCCTAAGTGTTGATGTGTGTGATTGTTAGGGCCTTGTGCCAGGCGCCGTTATCATGATGATTGTGGTTATTCTTGTTGAGTTCACTGTAATGATATTAAGTTGACATGAATATTTGACACATAGGCATAGAGATGCATTTCCTTATTCCAGACGATAATATGACATTTGATGATTTTACATGAATATTTGACATGTAGGCATAGAGATGCATCTTCCTCATGCAAGACGCTAATTGACATTTGAATATTTGACATATAGACATAGAGATGTATATTCCTCCTGCTAGACAGTATATGATAATCTATTACTTGACATGTATTTTGACAGAAAAGCATAGATATATACTTTGCTCAAGCTAATTGGTAAACAAAAATTCTTATCTGGTGTTGTGAGTTAGAAAACACAGTTCTTTTGACTAACTCATCTTTAGTTGATTTCAGTGGTAAGATTTGGATTTGACTGTCGTACTTGAAAAGCATGTTTATTCTCTCGTAACTGTGATCGAGCTGAGCATAAATTTTTTCGGGTTGTTTACCGTTTTCGGCATTATCATATCTCATGTTATTGTCAATTATTGATATTGGACCCTGATTATCTTCTAAGCTCATCACTTCTTTCAACACAAGGTTAGGTTGGTTAATTATTGAGTAAATTGGGTCGGTTGATTTCATACTACACTTCTGCACCTTGCGTGCAGATCTTGGAGCTGATGCTGCTGTGAATGGCGGGAGATGACATTGAAGATGTACCTGCATTCCGATTATAGCTGCCACTTGTCCTTGGTAGTTTTAGATTTTCAGATATGTTGATGTATATTTCAAACTTATGATGTATTTATTTCATATAAGATTTTGTATAAATCTTAGAATTAGTGGCTCATGATTTATACTACCAATCCTCAGATTTCACTCATTGACTCCTATTATTCTCATTTGAGTTGTGTTGAATGTAATTTGGCTTACCTAGTAGGTTCAATTAGGTTCCATCATGACTAGCTAGATTTAGGGTCGTGACAGATAAACTATGAAGTTCATAGTAAATTCTACTTTTTTGTAGTGGCTTTGATACTGTGATGACCCAAAATGTCATCCCGTATATTTCTAACTAATTCTATGTTCCGAGCTCGTAAAAACCCCCTTCTATCTCACCTCGATTCGTGTGCGCATCCCGGGCATGTAGCCGGGAAGCCTTTATGTGAAAAACTGATAAAATGATCATTTTTGTGTTAGAAATTTGAATAAAGTTGACTTCGATCAACATTTTTGGTAAACAAACCCGGACCTGTGATTTGACGGTCCCGAAGGGTCCGTATGAAAATATGGGACTTGGGTGTATGCCCGGAATCGAATTCTTAGGTCCTAAGTCCGAGAAATGAATTTTTAAAGAAAATTGTTTTTTGAAAAATATAAAGGTGTTTGAAAATGAAATGTTATGTGAAACCTATGGTATCAGGCCCGTATCTTGGTTCCGGAGTCTGGGATAGGTTCAATATGTTTAATATGTGTTATCTGTGAAATTGGAAATAAACTGACTTTATTTGGCGTGATTCGGATCAAAAATGAAAAATTTGAAGTTTAAAGAAATTTCATTGATTGTGGGGTTTAATTCGATGTTTATGGTGTTATTTTGGTGATTCGATTGCTCGAATAGGTCCGTAGTATGTTCCTGAGGTGGTGTGCATATTGAGTTTTGAGCCCCGAGGGCTCGCGGGAGTTTCGGGTAGGTGTCGGGGTGTGAAAACACAGGAAAATCTGGTGTCTAATGATGTCATCTAGTGTCTGGTCTTTTATGCTATGCGAACGCACTGGTACAAGTGCGAACGCACAGCACTGTCATGGGAGGGGGTGGGGTAGTTCTGTGCGAACGCACCCTATCAGGTGAGAACGTGGAGCACTAGAAGGTTACTCTATGCGAACGCACGAGAAGGGGTGCGAATGCATAAGCCTAGAGGGGACCTGGGGGGCTGGGTGTCAATTGCCCTGTGGGAACGCGGCCCCAAAACCGCGAACGCATAGGCCAGTGTATCCAACTCTTCGTGAACACGGCCTGGGGTCCGCGAACGCGGAGAGTAATTTTGCCCAGTCATTTTTAAATACCCAAAACAGAATCCAAAATGGGAATTTCACAATTTTTCTCAAACTTCTTCTTCTCCACTGCTCTTGGGCGATTCTTGGGAGACTTCTTCACCATAATCTCTTAGGTAAGTAATCTTTAACTCATTTCTCTCCATTTTCATCAACATTCTATTGGATTCTAGGCCTAAAATCAAGAAATCAAAGGTAGAAATTGGGGTTTGGGGTATAGTTAGGACTTTTGATTATTTGAGAATTCTACCTCGTTTTGGGGTCGGATTTCAAAATAAATTATATGTTCGGGCTCGTGAGGGAATGGGTAATCGGAATTTGTAAAATTTGTCGGGTTCCGAGGTTTGGGCTCGGGGGTCGACTTTTGGGTCGATTTTTATAATTTTGTAAAGATTGAGACTTTATTATTCGAAAAAGTTCCTTATACGTTGTATGTGTATTTTGAAGTTGTTTTAGTTGATTGTGAGCCGTCCGAAGGTCTATCCACCCGAGAAGTCTATTTTTGAGTATCGGGTTGTCGTCTTTGAGGTAAGTATCTTGCCTAACCTTGTGTGGGGGAACTACCCCTTAGGATTGAGTCTTCCATGTTGATTGTAGTCCGAGTATGCGAGGTGATGAGTGTGTAGTCGGACTTATTTGCAATTAGATTCTCCTTTTAGGATTCGTAGGTTCTTATATTACATGTGTATGATTTATAATTGTTACATTTGAATCCTTCGTTGTAATTTTATCCCTTCCTGTTTAAATTAGAATTATCTGTTTTTTGATTCCTTCGTTGGCTATTTGACCTTACTTGACTTAACTAAATATGCTACTTCTCTTATCATCATGCTATATTTTCTCCCTAGCTTGCCTAATTGACTATAATTAGTGTCATCTAGCCTTATAGTTGACTAGTCATAGTTGAAACATCTATTCGCTGGAGTCAAGCATGCTCGTGAGTCTTACATTGTGATTTATATGACTATTTCCTTAGTGCCACTTAGGTCTAATTGTTAGACATTTATGTTATTGGTATTTCCTTGATGTTGCCTATTACTGGGCCTTTGTTTAAGCTGAGTGTTATTTCGTGAAGTTAACTGTTTAGGTGAGATTGGTTATAACTGTTTCCCTTGCCGGGATATTATAGTTTCTGTACTGTTTATGCTATTAATGATATGGTTTGTATTGTTGACTCCCTTGCCGGCATGTGATGGTTTTTATTACTGTTTATGTTTTTAATGATATGGTTTGTATTGTTGACTCCCTTGACGGGATGTGATGGTTTCTATTACTGTTTATGCTATTAATGATATTGTTTGTATTGTTACTCCATTGTCAGGATGTGGTGATTTATGGGTCATCTTGTTGGTTTTTCCTTGCCAAACTGTTGTTCTTTATATTGTTTGGGTGAGGAAGAGTGTAAAGCACGAAGGGTGATGTCGTGTATTGTGAGGATGAGAGTGTAAAATCACGAAGGGTGATGTCGTGCCATGTTATGATATTAAAGCATGAAGGATTATGTCGTGCCATGTTATGATATTAAAGCACGAAGGATAATGTCGTGCCATATTATGATATTAAAGCACGAAGGATAATGTCGTGCCATGTTATGATAGTAAAGTACGAAGGGTGATGTCGTGCACTTGTTTTGGTGAGGATGAGAGTAAAGCAGGAATGGTGATACCGTGCACTTGTTTTGGTGAGGATGAGAGTAAAGCACGAGGGTGATGTCGTGCACTTGATTTGGTGAGGATGAGAGTAAAGCACGGAGGGTGATGTCGTGCACTTGTTTTGGTGAGGATGTGAGTAAAATCACGAAGGGTGATGTCGTGCACTTGTCTTTGCATTCTCATCTGTTATTCTAAATTTGGATATTCCTACTGATCTCTTATTGCATTTATTGGCAATATTTGATATTCCTCCTATATTCCCTGGAAATTTCTGAGTTATGGACTGAGTTCTGGTGTATAAATCTTGAGGATATTTTGATCAAGAGATGTTATTGAAAAGTATTATTGAAAAAGCAATAATTTTGAAATGATTATACTTGAATGACTTTTATATCGAAGGTATATTTGAAAAGCACTAGCCTGGCCTAAAATGATATTTGGAAGTCATTTATTGGGAAAGCATTTTTGAAATGATTATCTTAGGGCTTTTTGATTATTTAGGAATTTGACCTCGTTTTGAAGTCGAATTTCAAAACAAATTATATATTCGGGCTTGTGGGGGAATAAGTTATCGGAATATGTAAAATTTGTCAGGTTCCGAGGTGCGGTCCCGGGGGTCGACTTTTTGGTCGATTTATATAATTTTGTAAAGATTGAGACTTTATTATTCTGAATAGTTCCTTATACGTTGTATGTGTATTTTGAAGTTGTTTTAGTTGATTGTGAGCCGTGCGGAGGTCTTTCTGCCGGAGAAGTCTATTTATGAGTATCAGGTTGTCGTCTTTGAGGTAAGTATCTTGCCTAGTCTTGTGTGGGGGAACAACCTTTTAGTATTGAGTCTTCCGTGTTGATTGTAGCCCGAGTATGCGAGGTGACGGGTGTGTACTCGGACTTATTTGCAATTAGATTGGCTTTTTATGATTCGTAGGTTCTTATATTACATGTGTATGATTTATAATTGTTACATTTGAATCCTTGGTTGTAATTTTATCCCTTCCTGTTTAAATTAGAATTATCTGTTTTTGGATTCCTTCGTTGGCTATTTGACCTTACTTGACTTAACTGAATATTCTACTTCTCTTATCATCATGCTATATTTTCTCCCTAGCTTGCCTAATTGACTATAATTAGTGTCATCCAGCCTTATAGTTGACTAGTCGTAGTTGAAACATCTATTAGTTGGAGTCAAGCATGCCCGTGAGTCTTATATTGTGATTTATATGACTATTTCCTTAAGTGACACATAGGTCTAATTGTTAGACATTTATGTTATTACTATTTCATTGATGTTGCCTATTACTGGGCCTTTGTTTAAGCTGAGTGTTATTGCGTGAAGTTAACTGTTTAGGTGAGATAGGTTATAGCTGTTTCCCTTGCAGGGATGTTATGGTTTCTGTATTGTTTATGTTGTTGATAATATGGTTTGTATTGTTGACTCCTTTTCAGGGACGTGATGGCTTTTATTACTGTTTCTGCTGTTAATGATATGGTTTGTATTGTTGACTCCCTTGGCGGGATGTGATGGTTTCTATTACCGTTTATGTTGTTAAAGATATGGTTTGTATTGTTGGCTCCCTTGCCAGGATGTGATGGTTTCTATTACTGTTTATGTTGCTAATGATATTTTTTGTATTGTTGACTCCCTTGCCGGGATGTGGTGATTTATGGGTCATCTTGTTGGTTTTTCTTTGCCAAACTGTTGTTCTTGATATTGTTTGGGTGAGGAAGCGTGTAAAGCACGAAGGGTGATGCCGTGTATTGTGAGGATGAGAGTGTAAAAGCACGACAGGTGATTCCGTTCCATGTTATGATATTAACGCACGAAGGATAAATATTGAGGAGATTTTGATCAAGAGATGTTATTGAAAAGTATTATTGAAAAAGTAATGATTTTGAAATGATTATACTTGAATGACTTTTACATCGAATGTATATTTGAAAAGCACTAGCCTTTCCTAAAATGATATTTGGAAGTTATTTATTAGAAAACATCTTTGGGAAGTTTCATATTTTGAAAAAACTATGTTTTACGTAATTCTCTCTGTTAAATATACTTATATCTACTTTTGGAGAAAATATATTTTCAAAAGAAACTCTTCCATACTAAAAATGATTTTATTGGTGAAAGTTTTTCATATGAACTGTTGTTTAAAGATTTCTACCAGTTATGGATTTTACGACGTGAACAAACCGACGTGGAGTTGGGTTATTGGTGTTCTCTATGGTATTGGGTTTCCTTTCGATTCAGCTTGTTTTGCTGTTCATCTCTCTGTGTATTTTTGTGCTATTTCGCGATTGATTTATGTAATTTCCTTCCACTTTATTTTGTCATTGTTGTATATTATTCCGCGAAGTCTTAGATAGATGTAACGTTCGATCATTTTTTATATACATGTTATTTATTTTATAGACCAGTGGTGTCTTGACTAGTCCTCGTCACTACTCCTCCGAGGTTAGTCTTCATACTTACTGGGCACCGCTATGGTGTGCTCATACTACACTTCTGCACATTTTCGTGTGCAGATCGAGGTATATATATTGTAGTAGCTGTGTGGATGATTGCCGAGGAGACTCAAGGTAACCTGCTACTGCGTTCGCAGGCGTCGGAGTCACCTTCTTTGTATTTATTATTTATACACTGTTGTATCTATTTCAAAACAGTTGTACTTAGAAGTGGTAGAAGATTCGTAGAGCTTATGACTTGTACTACTGCTTTTGGGAAATTTTGTACATTCTGTTGAGATTCTATGTCGAGACTGTTAGTTTTTCTTTTATTATTGTTGTTATTCAGTAACTATTAGGCTTACCTAGTTCCTAAGACTAGTTTCCATCACAAAACCCAACGGAGGGAATTTGGGTTGTGACAAATACTACTTCTTGTGATTGAAATAACAAGGCATCATGCGAAGCTGATAAAGTAAACATTGGAGATTTATCTCAAAATATAATATTATAATATGACTTGGTCAATTGACCTACATTCATATTAGAGGAGCACAATGTGGAATTAAGCATGTGTTATGTATTGATGATTAACAAACCAAGATCAACTGTATTGAGGGAACCAGGTTTCATAGACAAGTTGCTATGCTACAAGATTGGTGCGTAAAAATGTTATATTTATAATGCAAGAGCTAGGTTTGCAGCGGACATAGCACATAATCCTGATCAGATGCGAAAATTCAGAATACCTATGCAAGTTGGATTCCTTAAGAAAACATGTTTGCGCGCTACAAGGAAAATATTAGCCGGAGGAATTCGTGTTCGAAATGAATTCAATAATTATGGACATTCTTGCATTAAAGGAAGAGTTAGAAACAAATAAGGAAACCAAATCAAAATAGGAGAGGTTTTCCTTAATCGAAACATTATAGGCTTTGGAGCATTAATTGGAGAAGATTTTCAGCCAACCTCACATCTATATAAAGTGACCTTATACAGATATTCAAACTAATTCACAAAAGTATTCTTCGCAATAGCAATCTCAGCAAGAAGGTGCTCTTTGAGATTCAAGCTGCTCAACTAAAAAGCATGTTCCAGAAGATGAAGTTGCTGAAAGTTTTTTAGTTGTTTAGTTTGAGTCAATTATTCAAAATTGTAACTTATTTATTTTTGAGAAACTCTGAATTTTTCGTATTTTCTTCCTAACTAAAGTTAGTTTGAGAAGGAGTAGCTAAATTTGGGTTTATTATAGGGGTTAGGGTACTAGAGTTAGTCCCCTTGGTTATAGAGTTGTAACCTAAAACTACGAATTGATGTTAGTGAAATTTTGAAGCAAATCCTACTAGGGTAGGTCGTGGTCTTTTACTCCCTTGAGTAAGAAGGTTTTTCCACATGCTGATACTGTGTTATTTAATTTCCACACTTTAATTTTTGTTTCTGTCAGTTTAGTTAGTTCAAAGAACTAGGTTGAAATCGCAAAAATCGAGCAGACACAATTTAATCCCCCTTCTCGTGTTTGAGCGACCTTTTAAATAATAATTGGTATCAGAGCGGATTCTTTCATAAAAGGCTAACACATTGAAAGGATCTTTATAGTTGCACCACGAGATGCTCAAGAAAGACAATCAACTGTTGGACCACTATTCAATAGAAAATGCTATGGTTGTTGGAAGGAGAGGATGCATGACTTTCTGGAAGGAGAAGTATTGGAGATTTGGAATATTATTAAAAAGGCCCTAAGATTCCCATGCTAACTGATGACATAGGTGTTCCCATTGGACCAAAGCCACAAGACAAATATTTTGAAGAAAATGTCAAGTGAGTGCAAAAGAATGCTAAGGCCAGAAAAATCTTAATATGTGGAATCAGACCACATGAAAACAATTGAATCTCGACATGAAGAGATGAAAAGCATATATGGGATGCTTTGTAGTTTCCACATGAAGGTATGTCTCAATTTAAATAGTACATGTTTGACATGATAACTAGGCGGTATGAATTGTTTAAGATGAAAGAGGGGGAAACTATTTTGGAGATGCATACAATGCTACATCTATCATTAATGAGTTGATACCTCTTGGATAAGTTAACCCCAGAAACACATGGTAGGGAAAACTCTAAGCATACTACCACCATTCATGGGATGGAAAAGTTAATTCAATTACTAAAACAAGGAATCTGAATACAAAGACTCTTGATGCTTTTATTGCTGATCTAGAAACCTACGAGCGAAAGCTAAATTCAGGATCATCTAGATCCTTAGGTTGTAGAATCTCTCAAGGGCAAGGACATGGTTCTTAAGACAATTCAAAAACAGGACCTTGAAGAAGATGACATGGCACTACTTACTAAATGCTTTCAACAAATAATTGGGAAGGGACGTTTTCTAAGAAAGGGAGGTTCATCCAAACCTAAAGTTATAGGAAAAAACAATATAGATGGATGCTACAAGTGTGGTAAGAAAGATCACTTCATTAAGGAATATCTATTTAAGGACTATCTATTTAAGGACTATCTATTTTCAGAAGCTGAGTAGAAGCAGAACAATCCAGAAAAGGCAAAACAACAGAAAAGAGACCGAGTTCATGGCGGCAGGCTAACCAAAAACACTATGGACAAAATTGTGAAAAGAGCATTGGCTACTTGCAAACATCTTCAACTGATGAGTCTGATGATGAGGACAGTGATAAATAGGATAAGTCCCTGATAGGCAAGGAAGATAGAGATTCAGAACCTGAAGGTCTTCTTTCCATAATGGAAAACTCAGAGTCTAATATTGATGATGAAGAAGCACCTAAGGTAAGTTTTCAAGACATTAAAAAAACATTCATACTTGTACTAGAAAAACCAGTTTGTCTTTTTGGAGTCATGATTGATGCATAACAAAAGATATATGCTAAAAATAAGCAATTAATAAATAATTATGCTTTACATAGGATTGAAAATAAAGATCTATAAGTAAGTAAATATAACATCCTGATCGGCTGTTTTCAGTTTTTAAATTTTATTATGTGATTCGGGACTTGGGTAGCATCACATGGCATATTATGACATGTGTACATGATTGGTTTTGATTTTCGAGCGGGTCAAAAATTATTTGATAAGGTTACTCTCAATTTGGAAGCTTTAAGTTAGAAGAGTTGACCAAGGTTTTACTTTTGAATAAACGACCTCGGAATTAAGATTTTATGGTTTCAATAGGCTTCTATGGTGATTTTGGACTCGGGAATATGTTTGAATTTGAATTTGGATGTTCTTAGAAAGCTTTGGCTCTATTTGTCGAAAGCTGGTAATTTGAAGAATTGGAGAGTTCATAGGTTTGATCAGGAGTTGACATTGATGTTACCGGACTTCTACTAGGTTTTTGAGGCCTTTTATAAGTTTGTTTGGTCGATTGGAACTTGTGTGAGAAGTTTGGTTGTGATCCGGAATGTTTAAGTATGATTCAGACGTGTTCGATGAAGTTTGACGGTTTGAAAGTTAAGGAAATGATTGTGATATTCTATTCTTGTTTTTGATGTTATTTATGATGTATCAAGCTATTGGATAAGTCTGATGTAATGACAAGAACGATCATTTTGAGAATTAGCATCACGCTTGGTGATTTGATGTCTTGAGTAGCTTTATATTATGTATTTTGACTTGCATGTATCGTTGGTTTTGGCTTTCGAGCGATTAAGGATTGGTTTGGAATAATGATCCTCATTTTTAGAAGCTATAAGTTGGAAGAGTTGGCCAAATTTGACTTTCTTCGTATTTGATCCCAGATCAGAGATTTGATGGTTATGTTAGGTCCGGATGGTGATTTTTGACTTAGGCGAATACCCGGAATAGGATTCAGAGGTTCCTAGGTGGATTTGGAACTTTTTGGCAAAAGTTGGCAATTAGAAGGTTTATAATTTTCCTAAGTTTTACCATGGTTTGACTTTATGTCTATCGAGTTCAGATTTTTGTTTCGGGACTTGGAATAGGCTTGCTTGTTAGGTGGTAATTGTCTGCAAATTTTTGTGTCATTTCGACTTTATTTGATAGGAATCAGATGCATGATTGTGTTTCTAGCAATTCTTGAAGTTCATCGTGATTTTCATGTGTTTTAGTGTCCAATTCGTTGTTCCGGATGTTATCTTGGTGTTTTGATTGCACGAGCAAATTCGTATGGTGTTTATGTACTTGTGTGGATGTTTGGCGTAGAGCCCCGGGGCTCGAGTGAGTTTCGAATGCGTTCCAGAGAGTTTTTCATATGGTTCTGCTTTTGCTAGTGTTCTGTCCTTGCATTTACAAGGAGTTGCTCACATTTGTGACTACCACATTAGCGAAGATCCTTCTCGCTATTGCGATGTTGGGCCCGGGGACCAGCCTTCGCATTTATGTAACTGAGTTTGCATTTGCGATAGGTTCTAGGTTTGCATATACGAACCCGCTTTTGCAGTGGGAAGCTGGGCTTGGAGCAGGCCGTATTTGCGACCATTTACTCACATTTGTGATGCATGATGGGTTCGCATTTGCGATATTTTTGTCTCTTTTGCGAGAAAATCAAGGTTGCATAAGTTTCACTTTTGCATAGCCTTTGTCACATTTGCGGATGTTGCATTTACGAACCTCTAATTGAAAATGTGACATCTACAACTTGTTTATAGCTGGGTATTTCGGGACTTAGCTTCATTTATCACATTTTGAGCCTTAGACTCGGTGGGAGGCAATTTTGAGGAGACATTTTCATACCAAACTATTGGGTAAGTAACTTTGATCCATTTTTTATTACATAACTTGTTTTTTTATGAGATTTAACATCTAAATCATGAGATATTAAGAGACATTTTGGGGGGTTTTTGTCTATATTTTGGAAAATAAAAATTTTGGATTTGAGAATCGAATTGAACTCGGATTTGAAAACCAAGCACATATTTGGAATCTTGGGGCGACGGGAATCAAGATCTACCCTTCGACTCGAGTTTTGACTGGGCGAGGTTGGGGTTGACATTTGTTGACTTTTGAGAATTTTGTAAAGTTTTTAGCTTTATTAATTGAAATTGGTTTCTCTTGCATTATTTGATGTTATTAAGTCAATTTGGCTAGATATGAGCTGAGCAACGGTGAACTTTTAAAGGAAATACATTTTTAGAGTATTGATTGAAGGCCTTTGAGGTAAGTATCTAGCCTAACCTTGCACTGGAGAAATTTGCCCATAGGATTTGGTCTAATTGCATTGTTTGTACTATGGAAGGATGTGTGCATAAAGTGACGGGTGTGTACACAGGCATATATGTGTTAGTTATGACAAGATATGACCCAAGGTTTCTCTTATTGCCTTGTTTTGATTGTGAGATCTCTACACTACATGTTACTTATTGTGGAGAATTACTTAAGTTCATATTCGATGATAGAGATCCTATTTTAGGGTTTATTTCCTTAAATGGACAAGTTGGGCATTTGTGAAATTGTTGATATTAGGGTTAGTTGAATTCATGTTATATGTTGAACACCCATCCACTTTTCCTTATTTATTGTCTTTGTGTATTACGTTGGCAGATTTGTGAGTTGATGTCTTGATGACAATTGTTTGTGTGTTGTGATTTTGGTAGAAACAGACTTGTTGAGAGGACTGTCAAGGTGTTTGCACTTGGTTCTGCCATGGTATTGACAAGGTGGGATAGAGACAAGGGGGCTATGTGGGGATAACATGTGATGGCTTGAGGGCTTTCTATTTATGATGTTTGTGTGGTGGTATGACTTCTTGTGTGTGTCATACATTTCTATGTGTTTTGTTGTGTTGTTTTCAACGTTCTATCTGTGTGTAAGTCATTTATGTGATGATGTGGCTGCCAAGGTGAATTCATCTATGTGGAGTTGTTGTGTCATATTCTGTTGAGTTGTTGGCAATAAAACGAAATAAAATAGAAGGAAGTTTATCATGTATTACTTTATTTGATTCTTGATCAATTTATCTTGAACGTGTTATTGATAACTGACACAGGTTGTGGTACATATTTTGGCACTAGGTCTTTGTCATGCAGTTGTGGTATATACTGTGGCACGAGGTCTTTGCCGTGCGGTTATGGTACATATTGTGGCTCAAGGTCTGTGCCATGCGGGTGTGGTATATATTGTGGCACGAGGTATTTTCCGTGCGGTTATAATACATATTGTGGAGCAAGGTCTTTGTCGTGAGGTTGTGGTATATATTGTGGCACGAGGTCTTTACCGTGCGATTGTGGAAAATGTTGTAGCACGAGGTTTTTGTCGTGCGAGTGTGACCTATATTGTGGCACAAGGTCTTTTTCATGCGAGAGTGATTGATAAAGTGGGCACCAGGTGCCGTATGTGTGACTCTATTTGATGATTTAATGTCGGAATGAGACCTTTATTTGTTCTAATTGGCTATCGCTTATTTGTTCTCTTGCCGGATTTCATATGTTGAATAGGTTATTTGACTAGTAAGAGTCTTGAGTTTACCTTGTCACTACTCAACCAATATTAATCTTAATACTTACTGGGTACCGACCATGGTGTACTCATACTACAGTTCTGCACATTTTGTTGAAGATACAGGTGTTGGAGGTAGTGGTTCCAGGCAGTGTTAACTTCGTGATCGCGAGGATTGAAGGTAGAGCTACTCAATTGCCACAGTCTCTTGAAGCGCTTTCTTTTAATTATATTGTCAATTCTTTATTCAAATAGTATTGTAATTTTATTTTGAGGTAATTCTATGTAGTTAGTTGGAGTTCGTGTCTCCGTACTACCTAATCTTGGGGATTTATTATGATTATCGTTATGTATGCTTGTATCATCTTTATTTCAGCATATATATTAAAGTCTTCTTATTTATATCATGATTATTGGTTTAACTGTTGCAATTGATCGTCTTACGTAGTTTTAGAGACTAGGTGCCATCACGATTCATAAGGTGGGATTTTGGATCGTGGCAAGTTGGTACTAGAGCTCTAGGTTCATAGGCTCTATGAGTCACAAGAAGGTTTAGTAGAGTCTTGCGGATTGGTACGGAGACGTCTGTACTAATCTCCAAGAGGCTTTAGAACTATTATGAACTTCCACTTCTTTCATTCCTTATTGTGTGACATTGATTCAACTTGAAACGTATATCTTATTTCCTTTACATCCACTCATATATGATGTTGCAAACTCAGTATCAACTATGCATCGACGGTTAGTGATGCTGCAAATGGGCTACAAGCGGGCTATGGATGCTCGATCATTACCTCGAGGTGGTGACAAACTGAGGATGCAGATGTATTAGTAGACCTTTCAGTTGTTCACATGTGGGGTCCAGCGGGTTTTGGTATCTTTTTGGTGAGTACGAGATGATAAGTAGGGATTTTGACCACTAGTTTGTTTCTTTTACTTGTGTTTTGGCTAAAAAATGATTAAAGGTATTCTCGCGAATTAATGAAATGATCTTTATTGCATGAATACTGGGAAGCGAGCCAACAAAGTGAAAATCAACTAAAAAAGGAGTCAAAGTTGGACAAGGACCAGTGTAGAGCACCTGAGCCGTTTTCTTTACTGTTTTGAGTAATATTGTATTAGATTAGCTTCTAAACATTAGGTTTTCTTTCCATAATTAATTATTATGCATTCTATATTAATTTCTTCTTTTATTTCTTCATTTTCTACGAGTAGCTAAACTTTTATCTAGGGTTGTGACCCAACCCTAGTATAGGTACTTAATGGGTTATTGATTTAGGGCTTATTTAAGATTGGCTATATGTTATTTTTCCTTGTTCTTGCATAAATTCTAGAATTAATGGTTGCAAACATTGATTCATGCGTATTTGACCTAGTCTCTACTTGAGAAAGAGAGACTAAGTCTAGGAAAACTCTGCTAACTAGGAATTGGGGTGAACTCAAGAAATTGATATCCCCAATTAAATGGCCGAACCAAGAGATAGTAAGACCCAACTAAAGCATTTATCACTTGCTTTGTGAAATACCCATTTGGACTTGAGAAAGCCAAATTGGGCAAAGTCACTCAAAATACCGAGAGGTATAGAGTGAGTAATTGAGTGTGATTGCTATATTTTATCCCGACAAACCAAACATGCCCTAAAGCTTTAAATCCGTTAGGTAACTAACTAGGCGGAAGTCGCAACTCAATATCCTCTTGTCATTTGAAAAACAACCAAAACCAAAAATATTGTCTCCTAGTTTTATAATTGCAAGTCAATATCTCAAAGTAGAAGTCGAAACAACAAAGAAGAGTGTGGAAGAGTAATGCCAGGCATAACATAAAATTACACTAAATATATACCTAATCCCAATTTTAACTCCCTATAGATTCGACCCCGACTTGCGTTGGATTTTTATTATTGCATCGACCGCCTCACTAACTATACTTGTGAAGTGAGTTTGGGCGAGATCAAATTCTTGGCGTCATTGCCAAGGAGTTAAACGAATATTTCTATATATCTAGGTTTTTGTGTGCTTTGCCTTTCTTTCCTTCCAAGTCACTAATTTTCGCTTTGAATTGCTTCTAGGTACGAGAATGGCTCTCAACAATGAGCCTATCCGGAATTTTCCATTGGGGGAGGAAGTGGACGATGATCAAGGAGATAAGGTTCTCCCTTCACCTCAAGTAAAAAGGTGAGGCCGACCGCCTTATGATAATGTCTCCGTCCCTCCCCTACCTCCACCAAGAGCAGCAGCACACCGGGTGTTGCCGAACGAGGGTTACGCAAGTACTATAGTCCCGACCCGTATTAGGACGGGCAACTTCCAAATCACCAACGTGATGCTTACACTACTTGAGAAATGGAGTTTCTTCACCGGGGCTCCAATCCAAAATTCTTACAAGTATCTCAAGGGGTTTGTCGATACTTGTTGGGGGAGCAAGCAAACAAATGTTTTTCGATGATGCACTACATTTGAGGCTATTTCCCTTTTCTATACGGGGGAAGACATTGTACTGGTTAGAGAGATTACCTAATCATTCCATCCACACTTGGGATGAGTTGGCCGAAAATTTCATCGCCAAATTCTTTTCTCCGGGGCACATGGCTACGCTACGGGATGAGATTCTAGCATTCAAGCAAGAGCTCAATGAGTCATTGCACGAGATTTGGGAAAGATACCTTCCCATGGTTAAAGAGTGCCCGAATAATGATATGACCATGGCCATGATCCAACAAACCTTCTATAGGGAGATCAAAACAACAACTCAATCTGTGGTAAATCAACTCGCCGACGGGAACTTCATCAACACGCCGTATGCCGAAGCTTGTGAAATTTTAGATGAGATGGCAGATACTTCATTGACATGAAAAAGTAGGGCCAATGTTCCTCAAGGTGATCCAAATGTCATCCACATATACAAGGAGCTACATGATCATGGGAAAGCAATTGCCGAATTGACAACCACAATGAACCAATTGCCCAAAGCTCAGCTTGAACAAGTTCAAGGGCCGAAACAAGTGAATTCTATGGAAGGTCTGATTATGATGATGAACAAGAGATGGAAAAAAGGTTAACAAGGGAAAATACATCTACAACATTTCATGCATGATGATAGTAGGTATGACCAAGGTGTTTCGTATAATGAGAAAGAAGAAGAAGTGCAGTATGTCAACAAGTATCAAGGTCAAAGAAACAATGCTCAAAATCAATAAATGGAGATCACAAGGAAATCAAGGAAATTGGAACAACCAAGGCCACCAAGGCAATTGAAGTGGTGGCAACAACAATCAAGGAAATTGGGGAAATAACAATAATCAAGGCAATTGGAATAATCAAGGAAACCAAGGCAATTTGGGAAGCAATAACCAAGGCAATTGGGGTGGCAAAAATCAAAAGAATTGGGGAGGCAACAACAACCAAGGGGGTTGGAACAATAATAACCAAGGGAATCAGGGGCCGGGCTTTCAAAGGCCCCCCATGTATCAACAACCAAGCAACCCACCTCCATAACCAAGCAACCAAGATAGGACGAATTGAAAATATGTTCAAGAAAATGATGGAGAAAAATGAAGACTCTGATGCTCAATTAACCTCCCACAACACTTCAATCCGAAATTTGGAGGTTCAACTTGGCCAAATCTCACAAGATTTGAACACTCGTCCTAAGGGGGAACTACCAAGTGATACAGTGGTGAACCCGAAGGCTGGGAACAATACAGGACATGCCATGGCCATAACCACGAGAAGCGAAAGAGGTGGAGATGCAACAACCTCAAATCAAAGAAGAATTGTGGATAATGATGTGTTGGTTCGAGAATATGAAACACCAAGTAATGTGGTTCAAGCTAATGAAGAAGTGAGGATTGACATTGATGAAAGTGTGGAGGAAAACCCAAGAGGAAGTGAACCCTTCTAGGGAACACGTGATTGACATACCGGATTTGATAGTGCAAAAGGCCAAAGCACAAGTGCCAAGGCCACCTCCTCCATATCCTCAAAGGCTCGCAAAGAAAAATAGTGAGAACCAATTCAAGAAATTTATTGATATAGATGAAGAGTTTGTCCATAATGTCTCGTTAGTTGAAGCGTTGGAACAAATACCGGGATTTTCAAATTTCATGAAGGATTTGGTAACAAAGAAAAGATCAATAAATTGTGAAATGATAAAGATGGCATATCAAGTGAGTGCTATTGCGCACTCAATGGCTCCAAAATTGGAAGATCCCGATGCCTTCAAAATCTCTTGCACTATTGGGAGCGCTTATTTTGCCAAAGCTTTATGTGATTCGGGGGAAAGTATCAATTTGATGCCCTACTCTGTGTTCAAAAATTTGGGAGTTGGGAAACCAAGACCCACATCTATGAGGTTGCAAATGGCATATCGGACTATGAAGAGGCCATTGTGAATTATTGATGATGTGTTAGTTCGTGTAGATAAGTTCATCCTTCCAGTTGACTTTGTTATCCTTGATTATGAGGTTGACTACGAGGTGCCTATTATTTTGGGTAGACCTTTCCTTGCTACAGGGAAGGCTCTATTTGATATGGAAGACGGTGAGCTCACCTTCCGTGTGGGTGATTAAAATGTTTTTTCCATGTGTGCAAATCGATGTGGCAACCAAATAGCAACGAAGTTTGTTCGTTCGTTGATTTAGTGACCGAAGTAATTGTTGATGATGCTAGTGCTGTGAAGAATGTTGAGGATAACTTGGAAGTTGTGTTGCTTAGTCATGATGAGGATGAGAAGGAAAGCTTTGTGGAATGCGTCAATGCTTTGCAAGGAATGGGGTCATATACTTATGAGCCCCGAAAATTGTCCTTAGATCTTAAGAACCAGAAGAATCCTCCAACAAAGCCCTCAATCAAGGAGCCTCCCACCTTGGAGTTAAAGCCTTTGCTTTCACATATCAGGTATGAGTTTCTTTTCCCTTGTTCCATGTAACATGTTATTATTTCCTCTTTCTTGACTAACGTGCATGTAGATTCTACTTTGTCGGTGCTCAAAAAGTGGAAGAAAGCTATAGGTTGGACATTGACGGATATCCAGGGTATAAGACCAACCTTTTGCATGCACAAGATTATTTTGGAGGAGGATTCCAAACCCTCCATGGAACATTAAAGAAGATTAAATGAAGCAATGCAAGAGGTAGTGAAGAAGGAGATCATCAAATGGTTGGATTCCGGGGTTGTTTACCCTATTTCCTATAGCTCTTGGACCTCTCCAGTGCAATGTGTCCCAAAGAAAAGGGGCATGACGGTGATAATAAATGACAAGAATGAATTGTTTCCTATATGAACTGTCACTGAGTGGAGAGTGTGCATGGACTATAGGAAGCTCAACAAAGTCACTCGAAGAGATCGTTTTCAGCTTCCATTTCTTGATCAAATGTTGGATAGGTTGGCCAGACGTTCTTTTTATTGCTTCCTTGATTGATACTCCAGCTATAATCAGATTCTTATTGCTCCTGAGGACCAAGAGAAGACCACTTTCACTTGTCCCTATGGTAGTTTTTCATTTTCACGGATGCCATTTGGGTTATGCAAAGCACCGACGACTTTTCAATAGTGTATGATGGCCATCTTCAGCGATATGGTGAATGACTTTCTTGATGTTTTCACGGACGATTTTTTTATGGTGGGGAATTCTTTTGAAGAGTATTTGGACAACTTGGACAAGGTATTGTCTAGATGTGAGGAAACAAACTTGGTTTTCAATTGGGAGATATGTCACTTCATGGTCGAAGAAGGTGTTGTCCTCGGTCACAAAATTTCAAAGCATGGTGTTGAGGTTGATAAAGCCAAAACTGAAGTGATCTCAAAACTCCCTCCCCCTACATCCGTGAAGGGAGTAAGGATCTTTTCAGGTCATGCGGGGTTCTATCGGGGATTCATCAAGGAATTTTCTAAGGTGGTAAACCCCTTGTGCAAACTTTTGGAGAAGGATGCCAAGTTCCATTTCAACGAAGATTGTATGAAGCCATTCGAATTGCTCAAGTATAAGTCGACTACTACTCCTATTATCAGCGCACCGAATTTGAGCTTAACCTCTGAGCTCATGTGTGATGCAAACGACGTGGAGGTTGTAGGGGTATTGGGGAAACGTATCAACAAGATCTTCCATCTGGTCTACTATGATAGCAAGGCCATGAATGAGGCCCAAGTCAAATATATAGTGACCGAAAAAGAGCTCCTTAATATTGTCTTTGCTATGGAGAAGTTCCGCTCGTACTTTATGGGTACAAAGGTGATTGTTCACACCGACCATGCGGCACTTCGATATTTGATGAGCAAGAAATATTCTAAAGCAAGACTAATGTGGTGGGTAATTCTTTTACAAGAGTTTGATCAAGAGATTCAAGACCGCAAGGGGAGTTAAGACCAAGTGGCGGACCACTTGTCTCGGTTGGAGGAGGAGGGGACGCCACATGATGGCCTTGAGATAAATGATTCATTTCCCGACGAGCAACTCCTATCCATTTCTATGACCAGGATGCCATGGTTCACCGACTTAGCCAATCATCTTGTGAGTGGAATCGTACCGAATGAGTTCTCTTGAAACCAAAAGAAGAAGCTCAAATGGTATTTCCTTGACAATTATTGGGATGTGCCCTATCTATTCTAAATTTATACCAATGGTGTGATCTGACGATGTGTACCAGAGGAAGAACAAATGGGAATTATTGAGTCTTGCCACTCTTCGCCATATGATGGTCACCATGGTAGAGCGAGGACGGCTACAAATGTTTTAAGTTGTGCATTCTATTGGCCTACTCTTTAGAGGACGGTAGCAATCTCGTCAAGCATTTGGATGAATGACAAAGGGCTGGTGGGATTTCCAAGAAAAATGAGATGCCCCTCACCACCATCTTGGAGATTGACATTTTTGATGTGTGGGGCATTGATTTCATGGGTCCGTTCATGAGCTCTTGTGGGAACACTTATATATTGGTAGCTGTGGATTACGTGCCAAAGTGGGTTGAAGCCGTGGAATTGCCCACCAAATGAAGCTCAAAGTATGGTAGCATTTTTGAAAAAGAACATCTTCACAAGGTTTGGTACACCAAGGGCCATTATTAGTATGGACAACTTGAAGTCTCCGGAGATCAAGAGTATTTTATCAAAGACCGTGAATGCCAACCAGACGGATTGGTCGAAGAAACTTGATGATTCTCTTTGGGATTATAGGACAGATTATAAAACACCAATTGGTATGTGTCTATATCATTTATTGTTAGGGAAAGCTTTTCACCTACCGGTGGAACTTGATCACAAGGCTATATGGGCATTGAAGAAGCTTAATCTTGAGTGGGATGTCGCTCCAACTTAAAGGTGGGACAATTGAATGAGCTTGGTGAGTTCTAGTTTCATGCATATTCAAGTTCGTCCTTGTATAAGGACAAGATGAAGTACCTCCATGACAAGTATATCTAGAATAAAGAGTTCAAAAAAGGCTATCTTGTGCTATTGTTCAATTCTCGGTTGAAGATGTTTCCGAGAAAGTTGAAATCCAAGTGGAGTGGCCCATTTGAAGTTGTTCATGTTACACCCTTTGGTGCATTAGATTTGAAGAACAAATATGATGAAGTGTTTAGAGTTAATGGTCACAGGGTGAAACATTATCTTGGAAAGGTTGATGATGGCCACGTTGTGGCATTGCTTCATTTCAAGTGATTGATGGTAACCTGCGTCGTGCCGCAACCTTAAATCAGGCGCTTCTTGGGAGGCAACCCATGTTTGTTTTCATTTTTTTATTTTTCTTCTTTTTAGATAGGTTTTTATTGAGCTGACTGGTTTTGAAGTGAATTGCAAGAATGAGTGTGTATTGCAGGGACAATCTAGAAAAATTGGCCAAGTGTGGAATTTATGTGGATTGCACAGAAGGGTCTGTGGCCGCACAATTCCTTATGTGGACGCACAAGTGGAGATCCAAAAATCACCAACTCTCTAAAGTTGGTTTTGCGGAAAAAGGCCAATATACAGCTGCACAAAAAATTATGCGAACCGCACAAGGTTGTGAGGCCTCACTCATTTTTGTGCGGACCGAAGAGCTAAGTTCAACCCTGGTAAGGAATGCAGACCACACCCAAAATTATGCATCCGCATTCAGGTGAGATCTTGACCGATTTTGCTAGGGTATAAATAGGGCTTTTCACCACTATTCACGTGTTACGTTCGCTGAACTCCCAAGCCCTATACAACACTGTACAACCCTAAAATTGTTCAAAAAAAAAATCACACTCAATTCATCAAGCTAGATTCTTACCTACATCACTCACTACGGGTATGTTCAATTCTTGTAGATTTTTGTTCATTTTTCTCAATTTTTGTTTTTGTTTTCTTTTATTAGTCTACTTAATTTTATGCCTAAAAATGTCAAATGTGCTTAATTTGCTCTTCAATATCATGTGGGTAGTTTCATACATGCTCATTAGGGACTGGGTAGACCACTAATCTTGTTAATTTGTGCAGATCATGCTTAATCTGTGAAAATTTTCCAAGAACCCTAAATCCAGTGCCGACACTATTCGAATTGTGCGGCCACACACATTTTTGTGCAGTCCGCATAACTGGCAATTAGGGTAGTGGAAGTGTTTGAAATGTGCGGATCACACTCAAAATTTGGCGGTCCATAGAAAAAGTTTACGGCCGCATAAAAAAGTGTGCGACCGCACTCAAAATTTAAGAGAATCGGTAATAGCAGGTTTGACTTGTGCGGCCGCACTCAAAATTGTGCATTCCGCACATGAGGATATGCAGAGGCACTCACATTTATGTGTTTCTCACTCCAGTGTTTGCGGTCACACTTCAAAATTTTGCGTCTCCACTAGAAAGTCTGCGGCCGCACTCAGAATTGTATGGTCCGCACTATATTAGTAATGACTGCTTGTCTGCAACTATTATTCGACTATTTTTCTTGCTTTGAATTAAACTGACATATGTAATTTGTATTGCAGACAATGGTTAGATCCCATGGTCGAGGAGCTACATCAAAGGGAGAGGTGAATCCTCCAGAGGTAGGGGTAAAAGGCACTCACCCTCTAGGAGTACGGTCCAATACCATTACTAAGAAGCAGGCCACAGGGTGTGGACAACCCAAAGTCCAAGGGGAAGGACGCTACCATAGTTGGCCAGTCTGACGAGCCAGCAGTGGTAAGTTCAGAGGCTGCTGCTGAGCCATCTACAACTCTTATGCCTTCCACATTAGCCGAATCTTCCACCAGGACAACCGTCATGCCACCACCCTCATCCTCTAGGCCACCCCGTTCGGTTCCAGTGCCATCCTCATCCACCTATCCTCTCACTGTGTTGCGAGTCTCCCAGACATTGGTGAGCCTCAACAACTGGATGCAGACAACCACTTCTAAGCTATCTGGCATATCCAATACTGTTGCAACGCAGTCCTATACTCTAGTAGTGTCACAGGTACCTCCGTCAGTGGAGGAAACATTGAAGAAGATTCTGGACAAGCAGAAACTATCATGGAAACTCTAGTAGCTTAGGGGGGTGACATTGAGGAGTTTTCTAAGCAACTGAAGAAGATGATAAAATCCCAGGCTTCGAAGAAGATAGGGGAAAGTTTGAGACACGAGGTGAAGAAGTTAGTAGCAGCATGTGACTTTCCCTTTGACTTACTGATGGAGGCAGGTCCATCAGTACCAGTTGATCCAGCAGCACCATCAACAGATGCACCATCAGCAGAGGCATTTTGGATATTTGGATGACTGTTTATGAAATTTCATTACATTTTGGGCCTGTATTAACTTAAATACTCTTTTTCTTCCTCATTATGTATACAATCATCCCTTTTGTATATATTCATTTGCTTGAGCTTCACTAGTTTATTTCATAGCTTCTTCATTTTGCTTTCTTAATAGTATAACTTCTTAATTACTGTATTAGCTTCTTCTTATTTTTTACTGAACAATAAGCCTTTGGGTTTCTTAATGCCACGGTTCTTTCCGAAGGTGGGTCTTGTATGAACCGGGTGGCTCGTCCGAACGATGGATGGTGTGACAACCTTCTTAAGGGATTGAGTCAGTTTTTGATGTTTAGGTAGAATGTGTTAATGAATAAATAAGGGTAGAGCATGTTTCACTTGGTACCAACACACTTAACTATGCGCTTATGGTTAAAAATAAGTTTTTGTAAAGAAATATCTCTAGTTAGTGACCTTGTGACTCTTGTGTTGACTTAGGCTATCTTCGAGTGGTTTAGTTGAACCATTAGCGAGTTTCAATCTTGAATGATGTTGTTGTGGTCCCTCAAATCCTTTCTCTTTAACAATCCGATTGTGCGAAAGGTGAGGTATTTTGTTACGAGTCCAAGTACCTGTGCGAATAGTCTAGAACTTTCCCCGAATGTGTTTCTAGGCGAATTCTAAGTTAGCTTGGATTGGAAGTGATTGTAGGCTCTTCTTGGCCCATTTTAAACTTCCCAAGGCCGACCAATGATATCATCCTTAGTAAACCCTTTTGAGCCTAAAGCCTTTTTCTTCGATAACCACATTACAAGTCTTTAACTGTTTTTAGTGACTCTCTCTTGGCACCCGACTTTTCTTTAGCACTCATGTGATTCAAATGGAAAAACATAAGTTTGGGGGAGAGATGAGGAATTTAATTATGGTTTGAAGTCACAACAAGACAAAAGAAGTGAAGAAGAGGAAAAGGAAAATAAAAAGAAAAATAAAGGAAGAATAAAGAAAAATACAAAAAGAAGTGAATAAAGTGAAAAGGTTGAAAAGATGCAAAGGAAAACAAAAGTGCAAAGCATGGAGAAAGCAAAGAAGGAGATTGTGAATAGAATGACATAGAAAGAGTGTTGACAAGTTTCTATAATCCCCCTAAGGGAAACAAAACGACTCAAAGAGTCGGCAAAGTATGAGCCAAAAAGAGAATATGAAGTGTTAAAGGGAAGATGAACCGATTCAAATCTGATGTTTCCCTCCTTTGTCCAAATGAATTCATTACATGCCGAAAAATCTCTACGTGATTTCAAGACGAGCAAGCTTACATTAGTGGTGATTGACATAAGGGGAAAGCATATGGTACTTATAGTCGGGCTTGTGACATTCTTTTGAGAGTGATGAGCGAGTCTTCTTCGAGTCATTGTTTTGAATTCTTCATTCGTGAGTGAGATGAGCTTCCAGAGATTTTAGGAGGAGTATGGGATCCACAGCGACTTGCATGAAAGTCCGAGCTTCCTTGATGAAAAAATTTAACCCTTGATGCTCAAGTGTAACATTAGAGCCATTTGTGCTTCAACATTAAAATCATAGGCTTGTTAATGATTCATGAGTGTGTGGGTAGTTGTTGGTCCCAATTGATTTGTGTTCAATTAAACTTAAGACAGTTGAATTATCCTTTTTTCTAGTATAAGTGAGAATTGCCTTTATTTCTTGAGGACAAGAAATAGCTTAAGTTTGGGGGAGTTGATAAGTAGGGATTTTGACCGCTTATTTGCTCTCTTTTACTAGCGTTTTAGCTCAAAAATGCTTAAAGGTATTCCCGAGAATTAATGAAATGAGATTTCTTGCACGAATATCGGGAAACGATCCAAATAAGTAAAAATCAACTCAAAAAGGAGTCAAAATTAGACAAGGACCAAAACAAGGCAAAAATGCTTACAATGCGGATTGCACAATACTGTGTGCGGTCGCAAACAATGAAGAAGACATGTTATGTTTTTCTTCAGAGAATGAAAACCGCACAATTATTGTGCCTGCAGAAGAGAGATTTAGAGAGTTGAAATTTTGGGCAAGCTGAAGATATGCCGACCACACCATTATTGTGTGGTCGCAGGATGCCAAGCGCGGACACACTCACAATTGTGCGGCTCGCAAATGACCAGAATCAGAGAGCCTTGATTGAAGATGTGCGGACCGCACTATTATTATGTGACCGTAGGATTCAAAGTGCGGCCCGCAGAAGAAGGTCCAGTCCCAGCCCAATCTCAAGTGTGCGGCCGCACTAAAAAAAATGTGCGGTCTGCACAAACAGATGAAGTGTGGCCGCATCCCACTTTTATGCGACCACAGAAGGACCAGTTGACCAGTTAAGCTTAGAGTGCGGACCACGCTCAGAATTATGTGGCTGCACAACCTCCGCAAGGGTATTTTTTTCAAATATTTTTAGTTTAGTATAAATAGAACTTTTTGTCATTTTAGGTTAAGTTGCATCAATGTAGAGCACCTGAGCCATTTTCTTTACTATTTTGAGTAATATTGTATTAGATTAGCTTCTAAACATTATATTTTCTTTTCATAATTAATTATGATGCATTCTATGTTAATTTCTTCTTTTATTTCTTCATTTTCTACGAGTAGCTAAACCCTGAGCTAGGGTTGTGACCCAACCCTAGTATGGGTACATAGTGGGTTATTGGCTTAAGGCTTATTTAAGATTGAGTATATGCTATTTAGCCTTGTTCTTGCTTAAATTCTAGAATTAATGGTTGCAAACATTGATTCATGCGTAGTTGACATAGTCTCTACTTGAGAAAGAGAGACTAAGTCTAGGAAAACTATACTAACTAGGAATTGGGGTGAACTAAAGAAATTGATAGCCCTAATTAAATGGTCGAACCTAGAGATAGTAAGACCCGACTAGAGAATTTATCACTTGCTTTGTGAAATACCCATTTGGATTTGAGAAAGCTAAATTTTAGCAAAAGCACTCAAACTACCGAGAGTTATAGAGTGAGTAATTGAGTGTGATTGCTATATTGTATCTCGATCAATCAAACATGCCCTAAAGCTTTAAATCTGTTAGGTAGGCATAAGTCGCAACTCTAGATCCTTTTATCATTTGAAAAACAACCAAAACCAAAACTATTGTCTCCTAGTGTTATAATTTCAATCAATAGCTCAAAGTAGAAGTCGAAACAACAAACAAGAATGTGAAAGAGTAATCTAGGGAATAACATACAATTACACTAATTATATACCTTATTCCCAATTTTGACTCCTAGTGGATTCTACACCGACTTAAGTTGGGTTTTTATTATTGCATCGACCGCCTCACTACCTATATTTGTGGTGTGAGTTTTGGCAAGATCACAAGCTTAGGAAGATTTAATTGATTTCCTAGTTGTTGTGATCGTTGTAGGGTCATGGGATAATGTTGATTTGAGGCTAGTCGGTGGTGTTAGAGGTTATGTGTTTTGTATGTGACTTCTATTCAATGGAAGGTATATATTATCATTTAAGGCACTTGAGGAAGAGGGCTTCATTGTCACGAGGATGGATATGTGATTAGTAGATGATTTGAGGTATCTTATGATTGGTGTTGTATGAGCTTATGGAGGCTGGTATTGTGGATCATCGAATGTTGTGTTCTATGGCTTTGCACCAAGAGGAGAAGTCTACTATCAACAATCAGATTGCATGGTCATGTGTTATAGTAGTTACCCAAAATTTTTATACGGCTAAGATCTGAGATTTTGCATAGGATAGGGCGGAGACTTGTGGTATTTTTGTGCCATTATTTATTCTACATTTTAGTAGCAAGAGGTTTGAGAAACAACTTCGTATTAACAGAAGGTCTCTTCAGAGTGGGTACCTCGGTTGCGGCATTTGGGTGTTTCACAGGAAATACAATGGTTTGTGGGCTTTTGGAGGTTATCTACCTATTTGGGAGGATCGAACTTGATTTGAAGGCCACTGGCAGGCCTAATGATAATGTGTGTTCTACATCTGGTTAGTGTTGATACCCAAATTTTCCAAAAATATTTTAAAATTGCATATATACTTTCAAAATCATGCATTAATAGCAATTGGTATTTTTCTATATTTTTATTAATTTACCCAGCATTTTATTTCCAATAAATAATTACAAATAGCATCACAAATTATTTTAAAAGCATTTCTTGATTTTATTTATCGTTTATGGTCCTATTAAGACTAAATTATCTCATAATTAGCCAAATTGGCACCTTTTGGCTATAATTGTAGTAACTTTGCAATTATAGACCAATTATAAAATTCTATACCATTTTTTACCAAAATTTAATCATTTTGTATTTTAATACAAAATAATATTTTTAAAACTATTTTCTATCCATGAAATTCATTTTTATGATTATTAGTTATTTTATAAATTATTTTAATTAATTTAGAGTGGGTATTTGTCAAATAACCTATTCTATTTTTCATTCTAACCAATTGAAATCAACCCAAAACACCTAATTATGCTAGCCCAACCGACCCAAGCCCAATTCCTAAATATACCCAACCCAATTCCGCCCAAATCCTGGCCGTTGATCATTTTTGATCAACGGTCCAAGTTAATTCTTACCTTAATTAACCTAAGAGACTACACCCCCCCCAAACCCCTCATTTCCCTCACACTCACCCGCTGTCACCCCTTCCCCTTCTCTCTCAAATCCTCTCAATCAAACCCTAGCTCTCAAGCACCGTCACCGGCATAAACTCCACCATGTGATGTTTCTATGCATTCTCCGGCCAGTCCTGGCCTTCCACGCTCCGTGGCTCTTTGATTTTATGAATCTTTGAAAGGGTTTCAAAGGATTCCGACCGGTACTGGTTTGGATCTATGTTTAGCGGCCTGTCTCACGCCACTTTTCGTTTGTAACTAATGATCTCACCTTGTTTTTGTTACGAATCTATGGTTTCTAAAGCTATGTTCTCATCTATGCTATGTTTTATAAAGAAACCCTAGTCAATTATCTTCGATCCTTTCAGGATCTGTATAGATCTGAAGGGAATCAAACACTATTACATGTTTTCTTTGAAAACTTCTGGTTTTAAATGATTGTTCCGATTTTCCCTAAACTAGGGTTCATCCCAAAATTATTTTGCAAAGGTCTTTCTAACATTTAAGTGTTTAATAGATTTTCTTTCATCTTTATGATTGGTTTGTGCAATGAAATACTTAAACCTGGTTGATTTTGAGCGATACTCTAATTTTTTTCTAAACTCAGCTTCGATTCTGGGTACTTTCTATGTTAACAGTCATATTACTTTTCTCTATTTTTTATTACCTAAGAATATTTTCTTTGTCAAATCCATTACTCTGTGGTTTTGCCCTAGTTAATCTTTATTAGAGTTCGAATCTGTATTTCTATGAGGTTTACTTAGTTCAATTTCTGTTTATAGAAGTTGAGTAGTTCTTTCTGGAAATCAGTGTTATTTTAAAAGTTTTGGCTGATTGATTCACTCCGTTAGAGATTCATGTGCGTGATTCTTGATTGTTTCGTTTTTTATGACCTTAATTTGGTCCTTTGCTGATTCTTTACATGGCACGATTGGGGTTCTTTCCTTAATTAATTAGGCCCTTGTATTACCGTTTGGTCAAGGAGTCTTTTCTGAACTCCCTTATTTGGTTTAAACTTCTTGCCTTAATTAACCCCTATTATTAAAGTTTGGCTAATTTCCCTTAATTAAAGGAGTCTATTCTGAACTCCTTTACGTGATTGAATACTGTGATCACCCTAATTGATTGATTTCTGATCCCTTTACCTTATTTTGTTCTACTCTTAAAACTACTATATATACACTCTTATTTTTTACCTCTCAGACACACACAATAGTCTACTACACACGAACACACTAGTTCAAACTCTATCTCTCACACTCAAAGCTTTCTGCTCTCTTTGTGTGTTACTTACTATTATTCTGAGTTAGCCGGCTGCAAGCCAAGGCTAACTATTGTGCTGTCCTGTTCCTTCGCTTTTGTGTTTGCTGTCTTCTTTACTGGTATGTTCTTATTTCAATTCAAGTCCCAAACCAATATGCTTCTTTTACTACTTCTGTTTATTATGTTTCTAATATGTTTCTATCTGTGGTTTTATTGTTCAACCTGCAACTAATATGTATACTTTACTGCTTTATCAGCATGCTTCTGAATATGTCCAATCCCCTTTGTGGGATACCCCAGTGTGACTTTGCCTTACTTATGTTTTCCCTAATATGCATCATAAACCCTTTTGTGAAAAGCAGTTAGCCATCCTAAGTTGTTTTATCTTGTGTTGGTTCTGATATTCATGATATATTGATTCCCTAAACCCCTCTAAGAATTTTCATTCTCCTGTAACTATGTGTGCACTACACGTGCTCTATGTGTCCCCATTCCCCGTCACCCCTGTGTGTAGATTTGTCCTTCCTGTTTTGGTTCTGTTTGGTTTTGGCTCTATGTTTGATCTGTTGATGTTTAATTATATACCTCTCTCTTTTCAAAAGTTGTTTTACTGAATGACTCCCTCTTTATATCACAAAACAGTTTCAAACAAGTCTCTTTTAACACAGTTTTCTTACTAAAACTCTTCCAAAACTATATCAAGCACTCTCACTCTATTCTTAGGTCCTTAAGTTCTGCCCCTCTAATGTGTGACTGCTTAGGGATCCCTATGATATCCCTCTGAACTCTGATGCATTAGAGCTGGCTCTTCCTTACTGCACTTACTCATTTATGGTTGTGAGCACTGCCCGGTATCCATTGAGGTCCTTAGGGAACTCTGATACACCCGGATATGAAAAAGGCTATGAAACATTTAGGCATTTGAGGTTTTGAGAATCTGGGCCTGTTTTCAGGCTCCCTATAGTTTAACTTCTTATTTTTCTTTATCCACTTATGTAATTCATTCACATTGGTTTGTAATAATTGATGTAAACGATATTGGGGATTGATTGTGAAAAGGGTAGGGTAGTTATGAATGTTATCAATATCAATGTTTAGAAATCATGCCTTAGGTTTACATTTCCTATATGTGCATTAGAATCCATGTTTAGGACCAATACATTCAAAGCATATCATATATTCGATATCATGCTCTTATGTTTCATGTATATTGTTTCAGCATCTCATTTGACATTATTTTCATCACTTGGAAATCCTGCTTCTAGGCTAAATAACAACATTAACATGAAAACTATTGCTACCGCATATTCTGAAATCATGCTGTAACTTTCTGTGCATCTAGAAATCATGCTTTTTTTTTAGGAATTTTGCATAGAAATAATTCTGCATCTTATAATGTTCATACTAGATACATTGTTTTAGGATCTCACTAAGTCACACCTAGCTAAGCTACTGATGCATGAAAAAAGACATAAGACAGTCTCACATATGATTATCCTATGTTAGTAAAACTAGTAATAACCCCTGTGTATTTTCAACACTTAGAACAACATGCTTTAGGTAAAATAACTTCCAAGCTATTTTAATAATTCTGGAAACTATTGTGCATTCCCCCACGCCTAGGCAAGCCATAGGTAACCAACTTGTATAAAACTAGAAAACTACTGCTTTTGTTCTTAATAGTTAACATGCTTAAAATCAGTAGGCAAACTGATTAGGACCCCTGCTTCTGGGTTTATAAAATAAATATGCATATCTCTTGTATTTTGATACTCACCTAGACATCATGTTTTAGGATCCTGCTTAATAATACTGCCCTTGTTTGTGTTTGAGACGTGTTGTTTACATGCAAGATCTGTGGAGGTAAACCTGAGCCTCTTAAATTGTTTCTTTCTGTTTTATCTGTTAAAGTCCTATATGTTCTTTCCTGTCGCCTAGTATTTTCTCCTTTCAACCTTAAGGATCTGTTTAGAACTGCCTTTAAGTAGGGGTCCCAATCTCCTCCAGGACCATTAAGGAGGGACGGGTAACAGCATGCATAGAGGTCGTTAAATAAACTCGCTTAATAACTGCTAAAGGGTGGAGAAAGGTAGACATGGATATGATAGCCAGTGCGCTAATGCAACGTGTAGCCCATTGTTGAGGAGTGATTACCAGGCATTGCACTGATGTGATCCTACAGGATAAATAACCTTGGACACATATCCCTTACATATTTGTGTTTAGATCATAACTCTTTCAAAACCTTATATGTGTGCCTAGACTCTAAACCTTTTTAATTTTTAGCACATATGTGTGCTTAGACTGCGAATCTTCTCAAAAAACCATTATTTACCTGTGTGCTTTTGTTTCTTATGTGCTACCTGATTTAAAATTCACAAAGTTTGTTTGGCTGGGAACCACAATTGTGGACTTCGAGGGTTCCTAACACCTTCCCCTTGAAGTAATTTCAAGCCCTTACCCTATCTGTTGTTATCTAATCTGTGTTTGTAAATGACCCTTAGTAGGTGCCCTAAGGCACCTTAATTCATTAGGTGGCGACTCTTCAATTCCTTACCCCTTTCCCAAAAGGAAATGAGTTGTCCCAATAATTCCAAAAAACAATGACTGATCCGAAAGGAGAGGAAAAAGGGGGGCGCGACAGCATGACAACTCTGCTGGGGATATTTCCTAGGCTTTTACCATTTTAAAACTGCTTTGTGAACTTGTCTTTACTTTCTTAATACTTGAGACCTTTCCCTTTCCCCTTTTATGTGCAATTAATTGTTTATCTCTTTCAAGTTTGTTCTTTTCAAAATAAAAACTGACATGTTTCTTTTTGTTTTCCTTTGTAACTGCTTTTCAATCATAATTGTCGTATTTACCACTTTCGTAACGTGCAAATACATGACAAAATGATTTTATTGCTCATTTATTGTTGCATAATCATGCTCAACATCATATTCCACTCGTGCCTATACAATTCCTATAGCAACGGTTGATGAGTGGTTGCACCTCTTCTACGTTATATCACCTCTAAATTCGGAAAGGCTTATTTATGGTAAAACTAGTCGATCAGCGGTGCAGTTACTGGTTCCGTGCCTTTCCCTCTCAAGTTTTCCGCTTGAGGGTACCGGTCTAAAACCCCATAGAAACCTTACTCTGTTATATTGTATATGCATCATGGTCAAACCTAGCCGGGTTAATGTGTCATCCGCATAATAACCCTTTAAGACAGCCTTATCCAAAAGTCCACCGGGTTTTTCATAATCCCAACGGATGCAATCACCTTTTGTGCATTTATTTGGAGAACTAAATGCATGTGTTGCTAATCATAAGTGTATAAATAGTCGAGTATGGCAGGGGTAAGGGTCTAACTTTATCTATTTTGTAGAAAATGAGGCACGAAGTCCCAGGTTTGGCATGGTCCAAATAATACCACCACTTTTGCTGAATTGGTGGGAAGACCTTGCGCTAAGTGACAAAGACCATGTGAAGAGGGTCCTCGGAAACTTTCCCTCATTACTGGATATCCAACCAAACAACATATTGATCGAAGCAGCCACTATGTTCTGGGACAGAAAAATGTCTGTGTTCTGTTTCGGAAACATAGAAATGACCCCCCTCTTGGAGGAGATAGGGGGTTTCATGGGATTACGTTGGGACAGTCCAGGTTTGTTGGTGCCAGAAAATCGTGCTGCTAGGGGATTCCTGAAAATTATGGGTTTGAAAAAGAACGATGATTTAGAGTGCCTGAAAGAGTCCTACATACCTTTTGACTATCTCTATGAACGATACGGCCATAGAAAATCCTATCGTATCTTCCACGACGAATTCTCTATTACTTCCTTTGGTCATATTCACCGCAGGATATTTGTGTTCGTCATTTGCTTACTGGGTATGATAGTATTTCCGAGCAAAGCAGACAGGATTCACACCAGACTGGCTATGGAAGCCAAAACCTTAATGGAGAGATTCGAAGGGCAAACGTACACCATTATCCCCATGATCATAGAAGACATATACCGAGCCTTGGACCACTGCCAGAAGGGGTTCAAACACTTTGAGGGTTGCAATCTGCAACTACAGGTTTGGTTATTGGAGCATCTCCAAAGGGGTCAATATCGTCAAGAATTTCCATGAAGGGCGTGGAATGACCATATAACCTTCCATCACCCTAAGAGAAAGACCTACATCCCAAACAGGTTTGCTCAACCGGAGGATGCTACAGAATGGATGAGGTTTTTTGACAATTTGACCGAGGACCAAGTTCAACGGATGTTCGAATGGTTCCCTACCATTGAGTTCATCATCAGATCAAGGGACGCTCCGCACTTGATGTTGATCGGTTTAAGGGGCATATACCCTTATGCTCCTATCAGGGTTATGAGACAGGCAGGTAGGGAGCAAGTTATACCGCGAGTCTCTAAAATGAGCCACTACAGGACAGATTTTCCAGACGACGATATCCCGTACAAATGCGAGGCTCAGCATATGTGGCATCTAAAGGTTATGGTAGAAAAGGACAGCATCGAGCTCGATAGATACCACGCAGGGCATGTACTCATTTACCTAGAAGAAACAGGGTCATAGACGATAGTTGAGCTGGGAATCGGCAGAAACATGGTCATAGACAAAGAGGCTGAGGCTCAAGTGAAATACAATAAACTGCGCAAAAGGATTCGTTATTCCGAGGTTGAGCATCTGGATCAACACAAGACTAATATGGAATTGATCAATGAGAGGAAAGAAAGGGCTAACAAAACTAATGAAAGGTTGGAGTATTGGGAGCAGGGTCTAATGAAGCTAGAGGCGAAGACGAGGAAAAGGGTCGCCGACTGCCAGAATGCTGAGGGAAACGAAAGAGGGCATCTAGCGAGGGTATACCAGCTGTTGGGCATGCACGACCTGGGGAAACGGATTGACAGATCCAAGAAGATCGAGCCCGGGGAAGGTCTTTCTGGGACCAAGTAGTCTAGGTTTCTTTTTCGTTTCTTTTTTTCAAATGTAATAAGGCCAAGTGCCATTAGTGACTTTATTTCCTGCTTATTATTTTAGTGTCATTTTGGATTTGTCTATTTTACATTAAGGAAATAAGGCATTTTGGCATCTAAGTTCTCCAGATCAAATTATCGCTAGGCTTACCTTGGGCACAGCGAGGCTCCCAAGTTAGGGCACGATTTTATTCCTGCACTATGTGTCTAAATACTACAATATTATCTCATGATCCTCACTTACTTGGATACCTTTTGTTTTTGCTTTTGTTTTCTTTCTTTTGATTATTCCCCTCCCCAAAGGTTGGTTCGTGCATTTTGGCATCATTATCATATCACACAAGATCCAGGGGCCCTCCACCTCCTCCTGCTCCTAGTCCACTTAAAGGAAAAGGCAAAGGAAAAATGGAAGATTTGGACAACATCAGACAAGAAAACACAATGCCAGTGGAAAGAAAAGAAGATCTTGACAATCAAGGTACTCAAGTTCAGACTTATTCTATGTCACAACTTGAGCAAAGGTTGTTGAAACTCCAAGGGGAGCTTGAGCATGTCCGGAACATGGTAAACTTATCCTTCTCACTCAGTGTCCCAGATGTCATGCAAAATCCCATACCTCCTCAGAACACCCCAAATAAACAGAACCCTCCCACAACTCATCATCATAAAACTCCACCTAAAAAACAAACTATCCAACCACAACACCAGCACAACACTTTCCACGTTCCAAGAAATACCCCGCTAATTATCTCTGAACCACAAGACTCCACAAGTGACCAACTCTATGCTCAAACACTAGGTCATCTGAACAACCCCATATATGTGGACACTCTACCTCACTCCACCCAACACATTGCTTCCAGTGAGAAGGATATGCTCATTAAGAATTTGGCCGAGGAACTCAAGAAGCTGAATAGTCGAGTTCAGAGCGTTGAAGGAAGAAATGGATTCGAAGGGTTGAACTACGAAGATCTTTGCATACAACCCGATGTTGAACTAACGAAGGGTTAAAAACCTCCTAAGTTCAAAATGTTCGATGGTACAGGTGATCCCACGGTCAACCTGAGGACCTATTGTGATAAATTGGTTGGAGTAGGAAGCGACAAGAAGATTCACATGAAATTGTTCATGAGGAGCCTCACAGGAGATGCTTTATCTTGGTACATCAGCCAAAACCCTAAGAAGTGGTCCGACTGGGTAAGTATGGCATCACACTTCATGGAGTGATTCAGGTTCAATACGGAGAATTCACCTGACGTGTTCTACATCTAGAACCTTAAAAAAATCCCACCAAAACTTTTCGTGAGTATGCCGCTCGCTGGAGATCTGAAGCAGCCAAGGTCAGGCCTGCCCTTGAGGAAGAACAAATGAACAAATTCTTCGTCCGGGCACAAGACCCGCAGTATTATGAGAGGCTAATGGTGATTGAAAACCACAAATTCTCTTACATCATCAAGATGGGTGAGAGAATTGAAGAAGGTATCAAGAGTGGAATGGTCACTAACTTTGAGGCGCTACATGCCACCAACAAAGCCTTGCAATCTGGTGGTATATCCAAGAAAAAAGATGCAGGAACAGTAATGGTTGCACAGGGACCCAAATCTCCGTTGGTATACCGAACTTCCCCACTCACCTATCAAGAACCCTCGCCCATCTATCAGTCAACACCTCTACCAACATATCTGCCATCTCCACCGTCTACATATCAGCCTACTTCCTCAAGATATTCCTAACCAGATCCTGTTTATCATACCTACAAATCTCAGCCATCTCACTTCCAATCACCCCCTACTCGCCAAAATTTCCCGAGACCTCAACCCAAATTTGATCACAGACCTCCTAAACAATACACTGCCATTGCTGAACCTATCGACCATTTGTATGCAAGATTAAAAGTTGCTGGTTATGTAACTCCTATCCCTGCTGTAACCCCTGAAAATCCATCCCAATGGGTTAATCCAAACAAGACCTGTGCATACCATTCCGGCATGAAGGGGCATACAATTGATGAATGTTTCTCACTAAAAGATAAGATCAAGTCTATGATTGATAACAAGCTCATCCAAGCAAAGGAAGTTTCTCCCAATGTTCGCAACAATCGACTTCCAGACCATAGTGGTGTCAACATGATAGAGATAGAAGAAGATTGGGACCCAAAGGGGTCGATTGGGTTAGTTATAGAAGGTGATGACCCAAAGAAGCCAACAGTCACTCTTAATCCCATCATAGTCCAGATTCAGCCATACGGAGACGTCGAGGTAACTGCGTCACTCCCATTCAAGTTTGAAACGGCACCACCTACAAACACACATTTGTCATTCGAGGTTGAAGTTATGCCACCTGCTAGGGCACCCATCCCATTAGAAGTGAAAGTAGCTGCACCGATCACAGTGACAGTGTCAACCACGCCACCTTTCAACGATAAGGTTATACCTTGGGATTACACGGCTGAAGCAAGAAGGAAAGGTGAAGTCAAGATAGGAGAAGCTGGTGCTGCGCAGGGGATGACAAATACCGGCGGGTCTATACACCTGAACACTTCGTAAAATCTAGCAAGAATGCTTCCAATAGGCCACCCGTCGTTGAGAAGGCCCAGATGATCTTTGGAGGAAGGTGTAGGCCAGGGAATAATTCAGCCCAAATATCCATTCTGTCATTGCTGCAAAATTCAGAGACATACAGGAATGCTTTGATGAAAGTGCTGAACGAAGCATATGTGCCAAATAACATAACTAGTGGAGAAATGACCAATATGGTAGGTCAAGTACTGTAGAGTCACAAGATCACTTTCCATGATGATGAGCTGCCGCCTGAAGGGTCAAGTCATAACAAAGCACTGCACATCACTGTGCAATGTAAGGACTACTTCATCACCAGGATTCTGATCGACGGGGGATCCAGTCTCAACATTTGTCTATTGAAAACACTCAAGAAATTGGGCAAGGGGTTGTACGAGATCAAAGAAGGATCTATGGATGTAAAGGCTTTCGACGGTTCTCAGAGGTCTACCATTGGTGAAATCAGGCTTTGCCTGCAGATGGGACCTACATGGTTTGAGATTGAATTTCAGGTGATAGACCTATCGACATCTTACAACCTATTGTTGGGACGTTCGTGAATACATGCCACCGGGGTTGTGGTATCAACATTACATCACCCAGTAAAATTTGAATGGAACCACCAGGAGGTGATCATCCATGGAGACGGAAGTAATCCTATCTGTAGTCACCATACCATCCCGGTGATTGAAGGTAGAAGAAGGCTGGGTGGAGAAACCTACCACCACATTGAACGGATCAATTCAATAGACAAAGACAAACTGTGGCACAGTAATATCAAGAGCATACTGAACTTGAGTAGATACGAGCCTATCAGAGGACTCGTTAAAAAACTTTAGGGGATTTCCAAACCAATACAGCTGAAGCACAATGGCACCACTTTTGGGCTGGGGATACAAATACAGTTGGCAGGAGTACGAAGACAATTCGCCACCATGGCGCGGTCCCTAGTATCCATTGGAACAGCCAATACCACATTTGGAGCAGACTTTCCAGCAAGTTGATATCATATGAGGGTCAGAAGAAGAAGAAACTCTAGCAACTTTGAAGAATCTATTCCTGGAAGATGAAGGCATGGACTGTTGTGTTATTGTTGAGGATGAGCAAGAGGAAGGCCCTACCAGCCAAGCTATGTGCAAGGGAACATTCCTCGAGAATTTGACTGTCAAACCATCTAGGGATCAATGAGTCCCCGGTTAGCAAAGCTGAACAACGTTATTTATTTCATTTTGCTAATGAATTCCTTTTTGCATTTTTGTTTTCCAATAAAATCCCGATGTTCCAAATTGTTTGTTTAAATTATCAAAATCATTTTTACGTTTCAATGAATCTATATTTACCTATTATCATTTCTCTCATTATTTTATCTATACAACATTACTATTTCCTGTCTTGATGAACCAATGACTTTGACATGCAATGAGACAACGCAATAAAAGGACAGTGATTTAGAAGAAGAGGATTCCATACCCGATGAAATTATCAGAGAAGTTGAGTTCTTTGAAAGCAAGCCTAAGTCTAATCTAGATGAGACTGAGGTAATCAACTTGGGAGATTCAGAGACTGTCAAAGAAATCCATATCAGCATCCATTTGTCGCCATAAGAGAAACTGGAATACACACAATTCTTAAAAGAATATGAAGACATATTTTCATGGTCGCACGATGACATGACTAGTCTAAGTACGTCCACTGTGGCTCACAAGTTTCCGACCAATCCAATGTGCCCGCTGGTAAAGCAAAAGCTCAGAAAGTTCAAGCCTGATATGAGTCTGAAAATCAAAGGGAACTGAACTATGCATGACATGATTCCAGTTTAATAGGGGATACATAGGTAGACCTATGAGTTCGGCCACAATTCACTAAAAATCTCATTTCCCCCGCAATTGGAAACTGGGGCAGAATTTTGAGAAGGACCCTCAAAATTCCGAAGCAAGTTCAGCCGATCGCAGCATATACAACGGTTAGAATCATCAACTATCTAGCTGGGGAAGAATTTTGAGGAGGACCCTCAAAAATTCGTAGCATGAGTGGTTGCAATGTCTTGAACCATGTCACGGTCGTCGGTTCTTCTAAATTTCTCAAAATATATTTTAATATGTCTTTATAAAATCATGCATGTTTTCAATATAGCTCTGTTTAGCAAACTCTGCCCCGATGATATAAGCAAGATCATCACACAAGTAGAACGAAGCAAGAAAAGCCAGCAGGGATATGAACCAACCTTCCACATCTACAGAATTCATGATTTTTCTTTGGGTGCAGGAATAAAGAACAAACAAGTTTCGAAGTCACGAGCTTCAACACAGTCGCAAATGCAAGGTTTACTATCAGCACAAAAGAACAAACGTGCTCCAGAGTCACAGTTCTCACAACAATCGCAATACCACAACCTATTACCAGCTAAGAAATCCTATTAGCATTCGCTTGTTTGTTCCTTTGCATAGAGCCAAGCCTTGCCTTCATCTTGCACGGGACTAAGCTCTGTCCCACATTTACATGAGGTTAAGCTCTACCTCCATCTACATAAGTCTAATCTCTGCCTTCCTATCTGCATAAGGCTAATCTTCTGCCTTCCCTTGCATAAGGCTAATCTTCTACCTTCCTATCTGCATAAGGCTAATCCTCTGCCTTCCCTTGCATAAGGATATCTCTGCCTTCTTATCTGCATGGGGCTAAGCTCCTCCTCCAATTTACTTTTTCACCGAGACTAACCGCTGTCTCTCAAGTATTATCTACTTCGCTTCTCTTTCGGGCTAAGCTCCGCCCTTCAATTCACAAGACTAAGCTCTATCTTGTCATCATTATATTATTGTATATCATGGGCTGAAATATTGCCAACCTGTCCAAAGGCGTCATAGTCTAACGGATCCTCATAGCCGGAAGACACCATGTCATTGCCTGAGGATCTCTCTCAATTTGCATATCATTATTCAAAGGTATCATAGTTCGGAGGCACCATCTTCATAGCTTGAGAACATCATTTCATGGTCTGCAAATCTCTCATCAAACAATTCGTGGCCCTGGACATCATGGTCTGAGGACTTCATCCCTAACCGTCCAGAGAAAACTTTCATAGTCCAACGGGAACCTACGTCATGTTTAAAATTATGCATAGTATACGCTTGGATTGCTTTTTTTTAAAGGTAACCCGGCGAGCAATGACAAACCCAGCAGGAGAAATCCCGCTCTAGTTCTCCCAACCGTCTCAAACCCGATATTCTGTAAACCGTCCAGTCGCCTATCTCTAGATGTTTAGTCTGTTGTTGTGATAACTTCATCAGTATACTTCGCCGATGAATCTGAAACTACATACGGCCTGATTCCTATAAAACCAGGGATATGTAGGCAGCTCAGAAATCAGGGCGCGGCCCTAAATATCTCAAACTGTTTCACTCGGTCAAATTGGCCATCATATCTTTACCCGACAACTCTTTCATCCTTCCGGGTAAAGAAGGGCAGATGTTGATACCAAATATTTTCCAAAAATATTTTTAAATTGCATATATACTTTGAAAATCATGCATTAATAGCAATTGGTAATTTTCCATAATTTTCCTATATTTTTATCAATTTACCCAGCATTTTATTTTCAATAAATAATTACAAATTGCATCACAAATGATTTCAAAAGCATTTCTTGATTTTATTTATCGTTTATGGTCCCATTAAGACTAAATTATTTCACAATTAGCCAAATTGGCACATTTTGGATATAATTCGGTACCATTTTTTACCAAAATTTAATCATTTTGTATTTTAATACTCAATAATCTTTTTAAAACTATTTTCTATACATGAAATTCATTTTTATGATTATTAGTTATCTTATAAATTATTTTAATTAATTTAGATTGGGTATTTGTCCAATAGCCTATTCTATTTTTTATTCTAACCTAGCCCAACAGACCCAAGCCCAATTCCTAAATATACCCAACCCAATTCCGCACAAATTCGGCCGTTGATCACTTTTTATCAACGGTCCAGGTTAATTCTTACCTTAATTAACCTAAGAGATTAACCCCCGAACCCCTCATTTCCCTCACACTCACCCGCCGTCACCCCTTCTTCTTCTCTCTCAAATCCTCTCAACCAAAACCTAGCTATCAAGCGCCTTCACCAGCATAAACTCTACCATGTGATGTTTCTATGCGTTCTCCGGCCAGTACTGGCCTCCTACACCCCGTGGCTCTTCGATTTTATGAATCCTTGAAAGGGTTTCAAAAGATTCCGACTGGTTCTGGTTTGAATCTGTGTTTACCGGCCTGTCTCGGGCCACTTTTCGTTTGTAAGTAATGATCTCACCTTTTTTTCCTTACGAATCTATGGTTTCTAAACCTATGTTCTCATCTCTGCTATGTTTTCTAAAGAAACCCTAGTCAATTATCTTCGATCCATTCCAGACCTGAAGGGAATCAAGCATTATTACATGTTTTCTTTGAAAACTTCTAGTTTTAAATGATTGTTCCGATTTTCCCTAAACTAGGGTTCATCCCAAAATTGTTTTGCAAAGGTCTTTCTGACTTCTAACTGTTTAATCGATTTTTTTTTTATCTTTGTGACTGATTTGTGCAAAGAAATACTTAGACCTGGTTGATTTTGTGCGATACTCTGATTTTTTCTGAACTTTGCTTCGATTTTGGATACTTTTTGTGTTAACAGTCATATTACTTCGCTCTATTTCTTGACCTAAGCATGTTTTCTTTGTCAAATCCATTACTCTGTGGGTTTGCCTTAATTAATCTTTATGAGGGTTTGAATATGTATTTCTATGAGGTTTACTTAGTTTAATTTCTGTTTATAGAAGTTGAGTAGTTCTTTCTGAAATCAGTGTTATTTTAAAAGTTTTGGCTGATTGATCACTCTGTTAGAGATTCATGTGCGTAATTCTTGATTGTTTCTTGTTTAAGACCTTAATTTGGTCCTTTGCTGATTCTTTACATGGCACGATTAGGGTTCTTTCCTTAATTAGGCCCTTGTATTACTGTTTGGTCAAGGAGTCTGTTCTAAACTCCCTTATTTGGTTTGAACTTCTTGCCTTAATTAACCCCTATTATTACCGTCCCGAGGGGCTGATTATGAGTGACTGTGATGTATGACCGATAGGTTGATTATGAGTGACTATGAGGCATATCTGAGGGGCAGTTTCTGATACATGTTTTTTCCCGAGGGGCTACTTATGATTTTACCACTTTCACTCTGAACTTATAAAATATGTTTTGCCCGAGGGGCCATTTTATGATTTTCAGCATTTTTACACTAAACTTCTTGAAAGTAATGTTGAAACTATTGACAAGTATATTTCCAAATGATTTTTTTACTGAAATCGGCTTTTAAGCGTGATGATTTAACAAATACATTGCTGGAAAGGAAGTTTGTGCTTATTGTGAATTGATGAATTGATTTTTATGTGTTTCTTGCTGCTCAAACTGATTTATTTTCATTACTGCTAAGTTGGCATACTCACATTACTCCCTGCACCTTCTGTGCAGATCCAGGTGTTTGGGAAGGGTGAGCTGTCTATCTTTTCCAGAGATTTCTCGGAGGTTTGCGAGATAGCTGCACGCGTCCGCAATCCTGCTCCCTCTTACTTACTATTATAGAGTTTATTCTTTCTTTTAGTTGTATATTTTGTGTAGATGCTCATGACCAGTGACTTTAGGATCTTGGGGGTTGTATTTAATATTCGGCATAGCTTTAACTGTTTTAGAAATGTTTAAAAGAAACCCTTACGGGTTATCAGTTTAGTAAAGATGTAAATGAAGCTTATTACGATTTGAGTGTAGTTTTGGCTGGCCTAGTTCCATGATAGGCGCCATCACGACTACTTAGATTTTGGGTCCTGACAAGTTGGTATCAGAGAGCTAGGTTACATAGGACTCACCGATCATCAGCAGGTTTAGTAGAGTCTTGCGGATCGGCACGGAGACGTCTGTAATTATCTTCGAGAGGCTGCAGAACCCTTAGGAAATCTCACATTCTTGAATTCTTGTCGTGCGAACTTATTTATTTCAGCCAAGAGCGTAACTCTTGAATTCCTTCCATGTATTTAAATACGCACGGGAGCGCTTGGTATCAATTGTGCATTGATGGCTTGTGACTTCCATGGATGAGATGTGATTTTGGCATAGTGGTAATGGGCCATTCTAGAGGACTTGAGGCCGGATTCATTATGTGGCTTGAGTGCTAAGATTTTGATTGTATGAGCCGTGCATTTGGGGACTTATATGTCCGTTTATGTTCTTATTGATGAGAATTGATGACTAGATGGCTACGTGGTTAGTGTGATTTGATGGTTAGCGGTGTTCGGATTGTTGATTGTGAAAAAAGGGTTGGCTAGAAATGTGGCAAGAACTATCGCGTGTTTGATTTCTGTCTCGGTTTGGTGTAGGGCTTCGGGTTGTGAGTGTATTGGAAGACCTCTCATGTTGTGTAGTTGTGGAATGAAGTGAATCTTTCTGTTGGGTTATTTGTTCCTGGTGATGTCTTTGGGATGATCATTGCCCAGTAGTGTTCATGTATTTGATTAACGGTATATTCCAGCCGTATAAGCACTCCTTGTTATTGTATTCATTGATGGCGTCCTAGTAAATTCGCGTAGCCAGGAGTAGCATACTCAGTATTTGAGGATGGCATTATAAGGATTTAGGGAGGAAAGGCTCTATGTAAAGTTCTCCGAGTGTGAATTTTGGCTTGGTTCAGTAGCATTCTTGGGACTCGTGGTGTCCAGTGAGGGTATCCATGTGGTCATACATGTGTGGGTAGAGCTTCCAGAAGCTCGAGATTTCTTTGACCACCGCTCTAGTGTTAGTTTTGCCATCAGCTTCAGGTTCTTACCGCGTATGGTGATCCCTCGAGGGTAGGCATTGTTTGTGTTTAGATGAAGAAGAGTGTAGTGATTGCGTGATAGTTATAGTCTTCAGTAGTGTATAAAGAGAGATATCAGTTTGAGGCTAAGCGGGCAGGGATATCTCCTACGGGTTTTCCTGGGATGTGTGATCCTTATGTTGTTCTGTAGTATGTTCTCTTCTACCATCAAATTGTATATGTTGTAATTTCATTTTAGATCGCTTGTGGAAGTTGGCATGACTATTACAATGGTGAATGCGAGATTCGCAGATGACTTTAGCTGTTAGACGGGTTGTGTTATTATGGGCATTGTGAGTTATTGGTTGTCTTGATCGTTGGCTTTGAGCCAAGTGAGGGAGTCTTTTAATGATAAGTTGATTACACGATTATGTGTTGTGTTGGTTTCAGTTCGAGGTATATTGGTAAATCAGTTATGACCTGTAGATATGGAGTCTGGGAATGACTCGAGTAATGAAAATTCTTCGATACAGGTTGTAATGTACTCCATGGGTAAATGAATTATATGGAATGAGTGAGAGGTAATTGTAAAAGGTATAGTGTGTGCAGTGTATGAATTTGCATGTGGCTTCAAGTGAGTGGATTACTTTCCTAGTATGTTAGTGTGCAGACGGGTCAGGTCGATTCTGCCTATTTGGTCAATGTGATTGAGATTTATGTTGGAGGGTTTCAAGACTTGTGGCATTTCTACATCATCATGGACTCTACATATAAATATCAGGAAAGTGAAGGTAATGGCTTTAGATTCACGGGAAGTCTCTTCAGTGTAAGCATTTTGGATGTGGTGCTTTTGGGGATATTTGAGAGAGTATTTAGCGACTTACGAGCTTTAGATGGTATAGTTTTATGCTTGGGACTCGTGTGGCGAGTCTGTGCTGAAAATTGTGGTATTACGACAAGGAGAAGTATCAAGTTGAAGGTAAGTCAGAAGAAACTGGGGTAAGTAGGACAACTTGCTAGTAGGTCGGATCGGCATGGTAAGGGATACGATTAGTTCTTGGGGTATTCATGTGGTAATGAGTTTTTACAGGTGTTTCTCAGCAATGCTCTTGGATTTTTAGTGGCTTGCGTAGCTTGGTTAAGATAGAAGGGTTTAGTCCTGACAGTTTGGTGTTGTACCAATAGGATTTCGGATGGTTCCTCATGGGTTCTACCATGGTTAAAGATGCATGTTTTCTATTGGCGTGAGGTGCAAGTGATGTACAGTGATTTTGCTTCTAAATTGGATCAAATAGAAAGTTCTTGGCTAGTTATGTATGTAGTAGCTTGTGGCTCGGAAGCGATCAGGAAGTTCTCATATTTATCATAGGATGGCGTGGTATATGCAATATGTTTGTAGGGTTGGGATTTGCATGTGTGATGTCACGGTTCAAATCTGGAAGGAAGGTCATAAATCCTTAGGCATCATGGACAGTTTCAGATGACTAGGTAAATGATATCACTACTTGGTCCGGCTTAATGAGGGTATACATTTCAGAAAGAGCAATGTGTTTGAGTTAAGGGTACTTCAATGGTATCGGGACGCTCTCTTTTTGGATCGACAATTGATATTCAAGGTTGCTTGGTGACACGGGAGAATTATAAGGGTATCCCTCATGGAATGAGTGAGTGTTTGGGATGTGTTATGTATCCGAGTGGTGGAGTTGATATCAGATACAGTAATTCGTGCGCTTCATGGACTTCGAGACTTGGAGTTCTCATAAATAGGTTATTTTGTGGTAGTGAACTGTGAAGATGTGAGCAAAGCTAGTCGGATGGTAGTATGTACCATGATTCGGTCATTGTGAACTTTTTGATAAGTTATCTATATATTGTGGGTGACCAGAGTTGATTCGGGGTTATTCGTAGGCCAGTATGGATGTGTGTTCTACACCGGATCGGAATTGTTGGCTCCGTATTTCTATTGCTAAGGAATGTACCATCTGATTGTGATTGAGTTTATTCATGTTCTGGAGAGATCTATGAATTACCCTTTGGTATTGCGAGGAATGGCGATTATTGGTTATATGCACATATGGTGCGGTTCTAATTGGGTTTTATAGCTAGATTTGAGTAAGGTAAGTAATTGGGTGTTGCGGGATTGAGACGTGTTGGTTATGTACCTTCTGATTCGTGTGGCATGGTATCGTCCGGTTTCCCCGTGGTTATAGCAATGGACTTTGAATATTTAATGTCGAATTTTGAAAGGTTATTGATTTTGGGAAAGGCGGCTTGAAATATTTCACGTGGACCAGCGTTTGGATGAGATCGCGCAGTGTAGTGGAGTTATGTAGGGGTATGGCATTTGCTATTGGATTCGTGTGTTTTAATTTTTTTCACGATGTGAGCCAGGCTTCTAGCTTGATGTTGTGATGGTAATTGTTAATGGAGGGATGGTCCTCTGGTGTCAATCTTTTATGTAATTTGATTACATTGGGATGTTTCTATTAAGTGCACGAGTTGCACATGTTATGGCTTCTAATTGTATCGAAGTGCCATGTCAGCAGAGTGGTCGTGTTGGATGAGAAGAGGTCATTGGACCTAGAATGAACATTGTCAGAATTGTCTACAGCATAGTTGGAAGGATAAATATCGGGAATCGACTTAGAAATCTGCTGTAATTCTTGTTTAGGAAGGGGGAGCTTCATGTCTAACCGATCGAATGAATGGTTGTTAGTTTCTACGTGTTTCATTCCTCATAGGCAGTATATGAAAGTGTTCAAGCGAGGCTTTTCTTGATAAGAGGTTATGTACCGGCATTGGGTTGTTCTGAGTAGCTATTGTGATTAGGAGTTATCGCTCTGGGTGTTTGAGTCATGCGATGTTTTATGTGATTTCATCTGGGGTGCGTATATGGCTTGATTCAGCATGTTGAGACTTGTTCAGTTTATAGTTATGGAATTTTGATCTTGTATATTATTTCAGAAGTGGGAAGTTGGTTCTAAGGTTTATGGGTTATGATTGGATTTTGAAATTTTAACTTTGTTGTGCTATTGGACCTATATGGGATAGGGTGACGTGGGATCGCCTCCGGGTATATGCATGGTAGGCTACATGACAGTTTGATGGTGTTGGAGAACAAATTATGGCACGTTCGAGGACGAACGTATGTTTAAGTGGGGGAGGATGTAACGATCCGGCCGGTCGTTCCGAGAGTTTAGCCCCGTTTCCCCCATTTCTGCTTCATTAGATGTGGTTCAGCTTCATTTATGTGTGTTGGGTCGGTTGGTTTGGGTTCGGAGTGGTCGCGGTGAGAAATGAGACACTTAGTCTCTTAACTTGGTTCAATAGTGGAAAAGTCAACCGGAAGTTGACTTATTGGTAAACAACCTCGGAATGTGGATTTTATGGCTTGGATAAATTCGTAAGGTGATTTGGGACTTAGGAGTGTGTTCGGAATGAAGTTTTGATGTCCGGAGTTGAATTAGGCTTGAATTGGTGAAAGTTAGTTTTTGGCGATTTTCGGTCGGCAGTGGAAAAAATGCTATCGGGGTCGGAATGGAATTCCGAAAGTTGGAACAGGTTTGTAATGTCATTTTGGATAAGTGTGCAAATTTTCAGGTCAATCAGATGTGTTTTGGTTGGTTTCGGCATCATTGGCGAAATTTAGAAGTTTCAAAGTTCATAGGGTTGAATTTGATGTATTTTTTGTGTTTTTGCGTTGATTTTGGTGATTTGAAGGCTCGACTAAGTTTGAATGATGTTATGGGGTGTGTTGGTAGGTTTGGTTGAGGTCCCGGGGGCCTCGGGTGTGTTTCGGGTGGTTAACAGAGTGTGCTTTAAGGGACTATTGTGGCTGCTGTATTTTTCTTGGTCTTGTTTCCTTGTATGTGATCGCATAGGGTTGGTTGGTGAGGCAGCAGAAATTGTGTTATGCGATCGCAATTAGTGGTCCACGATCGCATAGTGGAAGGAGGCAGAACAGTGCGGTCGCGTGAGGCTTGTTGCGATCACACTGTGTGGACGAGTGTGGCAGTGAGGTGATGAAAATTGCTCTATGCGATCGCATAGAGCTGGTCGTGATTGCATTGCTTTGAGGAGTTCTCTTTCGCGATCGGGTAGATGTTTCTGCGATCGCATAGGGTTAGTTTGGTTGGGCAGCATTTTGTTCTTCACGAGCGCGTGCCTTTTTCCGCGATCGCACTGAGTAAAAGTTTGGGCAGACAGTTTAAGTTCTAATTTCGGGGGTTCCATAACTCATTTTACCATTTGATAGCTCGGGGGAAGGAGATTTTGGACGATATTTTCAGTGGGATTCTTGTGGTAAGTGTTCTTCAATCATTTTTGGTTTAATTTCATGAATTTGCCTTGATTTTCACCATACAATTTGAGGAATTAAGTAGAGAATTTGGGAAAAATGGGAGGAAAGATTTGGAAATTTCTTTTGGTAATTTGAGTGGGTAATTGTGGTCCGATTTTGATGTTCTTAGTATGTATGGACTCATAGGAGGATAAGGGTTCTTGTGATGTAATTTTTATCGGATTCCGAGACGTGGGCCCGGGGCTCGGGTTTGGCCGAATTTTGAGAATTGTGTCTAAATTGATAGTTTTCGATTGGGTTTCATTCCTTTAGTGTATATTGATGATGTTAATCTGGTTTTGGGTTAGATTCGGAGCAATCGGGAGCCGGTTCAAGGGGCAAGAGCATCGTGGATTAGTATTGTGGCCCGCTAGAGGTAAGTAATGGCTATAAATCTTATCCTGAGGATATGAAACCCCGGACTCCATATTTCTCACTGTTTTTAGAATGGCGCACATATCGGATGACGAGTATGTGGCGCACAATGATTTTTGGATTGGACTTAGTCCTCTCCACAACAACTATTGAGTTGCGTATTTTACTCTGAATCATATGTTAAATTGTTTTCTAAACACTATTGCTATATTTGGGCTATAAGCCATGTATGGGGCCTCGTGCCGACTTGTTTAGACCCCTTGGGGGCTTTTACTACTATTTCCTCACTGTTGATTTATTGTTTACACTCAGTCATGTTGTACTTAACTGTTTTTGAAACTCAGCCTTATTTACACTATTTTGCGATAAAATGATATTTTGGGTCGAGTACCCCGTTTTACTGATGTGCCCGAGGGGCTTTTGAGAGGTTCTGATCGAGTGAGGTTGAGGGCCTGATTGTGAGGATATGATACGCCACGAGGTGGATTGATATTAGAGCTTGGGTTGAAGGAGCCCCTCCGGAGTCTGTACACACCTCTAGTGAGTGCAGGCACCTACTAAGTGCGAGTACTGAGTGTCGTGTGCCGAGTGACGAGTGATTGGGATGTATGAGTGATAGTGAGGTATGCCTGAGGGGCTGATTATAAGTGACTGTGAGGTATGCCCGAGGGGCTGATTATGAGTGACTGTGAGGCATGCCCGAGGGGCAGTTTCTGATACATGTTTTTTCTCGAGGGGTTACTTATGATTTTACCACTTTCATTATGAACTTATGAAATATGTTTTTCCCGTGGGGCCTTTTATGATTTTCAGCATTTTTACACTAAACTTCTTGAAAGTTATGTTGAAACTATTGGCAAGTATATTTTCGAATGATTTTTTACTGAAATCGCCTTTTAAGCGTAATGATTTAACGTATACATTGTTGGAAAGAAAGACTGTACTTATTGTGAATTGATGAATTGATTTTTATGTGTTTCTTGCTGCTCAGACCTGATTTATTTTCATTATTACTGGGTTGGCGTACTCACATTACTCCCTGCACCTTGTGTTCCGATCCAGGTGTTAGGGCAGGGTGAGTTGTGTATCTGTTCCAGAGATTTCTCGGAGATCTGCGAGGTAGCTGCACGCGTCCGCAGTCCTGCTCTCTCCTGCTTACTATTATAGAGTTTATTCTTTCTTTTAGTTGTATATTTTGTGTAGATGCTCATGACCTGTGACTCAGGGATCTCGGGGTTGTATTTAATATTCGGTATAGCTTTAACTACTTTAGAAATGTTTAAAAGAAACCCTTACTGGTTATCATTTTAGTAAAGATGTAAATGGAAGCTTATTACGATTTGAGTGTAGTTTTGGCTGGCCTAGTTCCACGATAGGCGCCATCATGATTGGCTTAGATTTGGAGTCGTGACACATAACAACTACAATGCGGAAGGAAATACATCAAATAACGACGGAACATCATAACAATACACAGAAGGATGGATAGGAGCAAGCCCAAGTCCGGAAATCACAACATAATAAGGGCAAGTAGTGACTCAGCACTAGATTAGTCTCCACATCATTCCTTAGCCACAAAATCCCAATAAAATGGTCAAAAATCTTCGAGTGTAAACTTTCACCCGCAAGTTTTTATATTGAAAGCTTTAAGGTAATTTCCTTTTTAAGGGAGATTCGTTTGAAATACATTTTTTCCCAAGAGATGTCTCTCAGACATAGTTTTCTTCATGATAAAAGCTTTTCGAATATACTTTTCCAAAGAAAATGTCCTTCAGGTATAGTTTTCTTCAACATAAACATTTTTCAAATATACTTTTCCAAAGGAGTGTCCTTCAAACATAGTTTTATTCAGGATAAATGTTTTTCAAATATACCTTTCCAAAGGAATGTCCTTCAAACATAGTTTTATTCGGGATAAATGATGTTCAAATATACTTTCCAAATAATTGTCCTTTAACATAATTCCTTTGATAAAAATCTACCGTGATCCCGTCCCGTAATTCCGAATTTATCACATAATACGTAGGATCTCTCGGAATACGTTCGTAGTCCCAAAACAATATGCAGTGTTGGGGGTTCTCCCTGAATACGTCCGTAGTCCCAAAGTAAATATGCAGTACATGGGGGATCTCCCAGAATACGTCCGTAGTCCCCAATTTAAATATGCAGTATAGGGGAATCTCCCGGAATACGTTCGTAGTCCAAAAGTAAATATGCAGTACGAGGGGGGATCTCCCAAAATACGTCCGTAGTCCCCAATTTAAATATGCGGTACAACAAACAAATACAATAATTATATAACGATAGTAAACTCGTACATCACCACATCAAATACAAAGCAACCATGACAATGACACAAGGTACGACGAATAAATCAATACAAGAACTATAATTCACAAAGAAACAGTAGAACATCGTTAACAAGGAATAATCACGGTAAAGAATACTAATTGTAAAGAGAATAGCTTGACCAGCGAAAAACAAGACAAATCAACAAATCCACAAAATTCAAGTCAAAAATAAGAAGCCAACACAAGTCAAATAATTTCAAGTAAGGACAAGTAGACTAAGATATAAGTTATCTAAACCCCTTATGAGGTTGAGCAATTATGAGAGATTTTCAACAATTCAAGTAATTATAGGCATTTTATGAAAATATAGGATGACGATAAAAGAGGTAAAACCTTTGGTTAAGTCAATACAGGGTCAAGTAGGTGGTAAGGGTGAATCCTAAAGCAATTAGCTCTAATCAAAGCATATAGGGGTGAAACTAGCAATTTAGAACTCAAGTGTATCAAGAACAACTTCATACAAGGTGAATATAATGACCTAAGAACCCTAGAAGATCAACCTTCTACAATAAGTCTGAGCACGCACTCGTCACCACGCGTACACAGACTACAATTAACATAGAAGACTCAAATCCTAAGGGGTAATTCCCCCACACAAGGTTAGGCAATATACTTACCTCGAATCGCCAACTAAATCTGAAACCACGATCTTGCCACGAGTATCCAACTCCGAATGGTCCAAATCTAATCAAATAAATTGCATAATGTAAATAATACTAAAAATAACTACTTTAGTTAATGAATTCGAAGCTATGGCAAGAAAATAAAAAAAATGCCCAAAAAGCCTTCCTGGGCCCACGTCTCGGAATCGGGTAAAAATCACAAATTGCGAACACCCATCCACTCACGATTCTAACCATACCAAATTTACTCAAATTCGATACCAAAATCTCGATCAAAACCCTAAAATTTGGCCTAAGAATTTTTCTCAAATCTTCCCCAATTTTCCACTCTAAATCACTAATTTAATTTTGAAATTAAAGAAATAATCATGGGAATTAACCAAAACTAGGTAAGAATCACTTACCCAAAACACCCACGCAAGAATCTTTCCAAATATCGCCTTCTACCGAGCTCCCAATTAAATTTTGTGATATGAACTCAAAACCCTCATTTTTTTAAACTTACATTCTTCCCATGTGTTCCTTCTTCGTGTTCACGGGCCACCCATCGTGTTCGTGATGAACAAAAACTTTCAAAAGCCATTTCCAAACTCTTTTCAAACAGCCTCTAGTATAATGGTAATAACTTTTTGTAAAAAAACTCCAAATGAAAAATGGTTTGATGTTATGAAAACTAGAAACCAATACCTACAACTTTCTTGTTTTTTTCATCTTCCAATCCCTTAACGATTTTGAGATATAAGCTGCCAAAGTTAGCCCTGTGCAACACAAATTTCTTCTTTATCTTCTCGGACAGTTTGTATTGTAACAGACATAACTTTTTTTATAAAAATCCAAATTATACATAATTTACTTTTATGAAAACTAGACACAAATATCTACAACTTTAGTTTTTATATCATCTCCACATTCCTTATATATTGAAAGATATAAGTCTCCCAAGATAGACCTGCGTAACAGAGATTTTCTTCTTCGCGAACGCAAGGATCTCTTCGCGAACGCGATGATCAAAGTTCCTGAAGCCAAATCCTTCTTCGCGAAGGGAGGATCCTGGCGAACGCGAAGAACAACACCAAACACCAGCATCAGCTATTGCAAAACAGCCTAAAATTATCTGAAACTACCCCAAAATGCAACCGAGGCCCCCTGGGCCCCATCTAATCACACAAACCAGTTCCATAACATAACATAGACCTGCTCTAAGCCTCAAATGACCTCAAACCACATCCAAATCATGAATCTCACCCCAATTCAACCTTAATGAACTTTAGAACTTCAAACATCTACATTCGATGTCGAAACCTATCAAATCACGTTTGATTGATCTCAAATTTTGCACACACTTCGCATTCGACATTATGAACCTACTTCAACTTCCGGAATCAGAATCCGACACCGATATCAAGAAGTCTACTTCCGATCAAACTTCTCAAAAACCTTAAAATTTCTAACTTTCACCAAATTGCCTCAAATTACTCTACGGACCTCTAAATCCTAATCCGGACACACGCCTAAGTCCAAAATAACCATACAAAGCTACTCACATCTTCCAAAAGTTATTCCAGAGCCATTTTGTAACGACCCGGTCGGTCGTTCTGTAAGATTTATCCTATTTCCCATATTTCTGCATTTGTTAAGTATCGCTATCTTGTTTTTGATGTGTTGGATCAGTTGGTTTGGGTCTGGAGTAGTTATGGTGAGAGTTTAGGCATTTAGCCTTTTAAAGTAGCCAAATAATTGAGAAAGTCAATTGAGAGTTGACTTATTGGTAAACAACCTCGGAATGCGAATTTTATGGCTCGAATAGCTTCGTTAGGTGATTTGGGACTTGGGAGTGTGTTCGGAATATTTCTGTGATGTCCGGAGTAGAATTAGGCTTGAATTGGCGAAGGTTAGTTTTTGGCGATTTCCGGTCGGTAGTAGAAAATAGGCTATCGGGGTCGGAATGGTATTTTGGAAGATGGAACAGTTTCGTAATGTCATTTTGGATATGTCTGCAAAATATCAGGTTAACTGGAGGTGTTTTGGTTGGTTTCGACGTAGTTGGAGAAATTTGGAAGTTTCAAACTTCTTAGGCTTGAATTTGATGTAAATTTTATGTTCTCGTGTTGTTTTTGGTGTTTCGAAGGCTCGATTAAGTTCGAATGATGTTATGAGATATGTTGGTATGTTTGATTGAGGTCCCAAGGGCCTCCGGTGTGTTTCGGATGGTTAACAGACCAACTTTTGGCTTGAATTCTGCACAGATTGCTGCTGGTGTAAGGTTCTGGTTTCCTTCTACACGATCGCATGAGGATGTTTGCGATCGCGTAGGGTTAATTGGTGAGGCAGGATTTTTTTTAATCGCGATCGCGTGGAATGGTTTGCGATCGCGTGGTCTAGTTTGTGATCGCGTAGAGTTAAAGGGGCGCGTGGGTGAGTTGAGCTTTGTTCTTCGCGATCGCGTGGAAGGGTTTGCGATCGCGTGGGTTTAAGTCTTGATGAATCGCGATCGTGTGAGGTTGTCTGCAATTTCCTGAGGTAAATTGATGGAGCAGTAAGTTTGTTCTTCGCGATCGCGTGCCAAAGTTTACGATTGCAGTGAAGGAATTATTTTTGCTGGGCAGAATGTTTAAAAGGCCGGAAGTGCGAATTTGGTTGTTATTTTCTCCATTATTGCATGCGGACTTGAGAGCTTTTGAAAGAGAATTGAAGGGGAATAAAGGGAAATCATCTGGAGGTAAGAATTTCAACTTCTTAACACGCTTCTATGTCAATTCTTAAGTGATTAAATCACAAAAATTCTGGAAAATTAGCCAAAGTTGGGGAAGAAGGGTGCATGGGAAATTGATTTTTCTTTTGAGGATTTGAGTGGGCAATTGTGGTCCGATTTTAGTGTTCTTGGTATGTACGGACTCGTGGGAGGATAATTTTTATTGTGATATAATTTTTATTTTATTCCGAGACGTGGGCCCGGGCTCGAGTTTGGCCGAATTTCGAGATTCTTGTATAATTTGATAGTTTTCGATTGGATTGTGTTCCTTGAGTATATATTGATGATGTTGAACTGGTTTTTGCTAGATTCGAAGCAATCGGGAGCCAATTTGAGGGGCAAAGGCATAGAGGACTAGTGTCGCAGCCTGGTATAGGTAAGTAATGATCTTAAATCTTGTCCTGAGGGTATGGAACCCCGGACTACATTATTTTCTCACTGAATTTGAAATAGCGCACATGTCGGATGATGAATATGCGGCCCGTACTGAGTTTTGGATTGGACTAGGTCCTCTCCGAGGCAACTAATGAGTTGCATATTTACTCAAAATCTTATGTTAAATTATGTTCTAAAGATTTGTGAAATATTTGGGTTGTAAGCCGTGTTTGGGGCCTCGTGTCGATCTGTTTAGACGCCTTTGAGGGCGTTTTACTGATGTTTTCCTCACTACCTGTTGATGATTTTACTCAGCATCATTGTGCATACTGTTTTATTTGAAGATCAGCCTGATTTACACTACATGAGCATTAAAATGATGTTTTCGGGTCGAGTACCCCATTCTATTACTTCGCCTGAGGGGCTTTTCGAGTGGTTCCACCGAGTGTGGCCGAGGGCCAAGAGTGATGGTGAGGTGCTGAGTGATATTAGCGCTTGGGGTGAAGGAGCCCCTCCGTAATCTATACACACCCTCAGGGAGCGCACAGAGTGCGAGTGATTGAGTGATTGGGAGGCATGAGTGGCTGTCAGGTGCTGAGTGATTGTGAGGTGCTGAGGGATTGTGAGGCATACCCGAGGGGCTGATTATGAAACATGTTTTTTCCCGAAGTGCTACTTATGATTTTACTACATTCATTTACATACCAAATGATTGTTTTAAAGTTGTTAAAAATGTGCATTGTTTTAAGGACTTTTGTGAAGTTGATTTCTAAGGCATGACGATTTCGTATATCTATGTATACTATTAGAAAGTAAGGCTGTGAATATTGTTACTTGATGACATTGATTTTTATGTGATTCCTTGCTACTTACACCTGATTTATTTCCATTACTACTGAGTTGGCGTACTCACATTACTCCCTGCACCTCTGTGTGCATATTCAGGAGCAGATTTCGAGCGTTAACTTTTATATATATATATATATATATATATATATATCGTAGCGGAGCCGGATCATGGGGATATAGAGGTAGTTGTTCAGCGTTCGCAACATCTATGCTTTCCCTTCCTATTGTATTTAGCTTTGAGTCGGAGTTTTGTATCATAATACTTTATGTTGGCTTATTTAACTAGATGTTCATGACATGTTGGCTCCGGGTTTTGGGGATGGAAGTACTGAATATAAAAGTTGCCTATTATATTAAGAACATTCTGTATATTGTTATAAATTGCTTGAAACTTAAATGGGATTTTGAAAAGGAAATGTGAACACACGGTAGTCGGCTAGCCTAGTTCCACGATAGGCGCCATCACGACCGGTTAGGATTTGGGGTTGTGAAAGTTTGGTATCAGAGCCCTAGGTTACATAGGACACGACGGTCATGATCAGGTTTAGTAGAGTCTTGCGGATCGGTACGGAGACGTCTGTACTTATCTTTAAGAGGCTGCGGAACCCTTAGGAAAATCTCATATTTTTAAAATTCTTGTCATGCGAATCCATTGTATTCATCCAAGAGCGTAACTCTTTAATTCCTTCCATGTATTCGAGCGCGCACGAGAGCGCCTGGTATCAGCTGTGCATCGATGGCTTGTGACTTCCATGGATGAGATGTGATTTATGCATGTTGGTAATGGGCTAGTATGAAGGACTTGAGGCCAGATTCATTCTGTGGATTGATTGCTAAGATTTTCGTTGTGTGGGCACATGTAATTGGGGGACTTGTATGTCCGTTTGTGTTCTTATTGATGAGAATTGGTGACTAGATGCCTATGTGGTGGGTGTGAATTGATGGCTAGATGTGTTCAGACTGTGAAATGTGTCGAAAAGGTTCGCTGGAAATGTGGTAAGATCTATTGAGTGTTTGATTTTTGTCTTGATTTGGTATATGGCCTTGAGTTGTGAGTATGTTGGAAGACCTCTCATGTTGTGTAGTTGTGGAGTGAAGCGGATTTCTCTGTTGGGTTATGATTTCCTAGTGATGTCTCTGAGTTGATCATTGCCCCAGTAATGTTCATGTATTTGATTGACGGTGTATTCCAGCCGTATTAGCACTCATTGTTATTGTATTCATTGATGGCGCCCTGGAATATTCACGTAGCCAGGAGTAGCATACTCAGTATCTGAGGATGGCATTATAAGGATTCAGGGAGAAAAGGCTATATGCCAATTCTCCGAGAGTGAATTTTGGCTCAGATCAGTAGTATTCTTGGGACACGTGGTGTATAGTGAGGGTGTCCATGTGGTCAGTCATGTGTGGGTAGAGCTTCCAGAAGCTCGAGATTTCTGTGACCATCGCTCCAGTGTTAGTTATGGTCTTCAAAAGTGTATGGAGGGATATCAGTTGAGGCTAAGAGGGAAGGGGTATCTCCTGCGAGTTGTCCTAGGGTGTGTGGTCCCTATGTAGTTCTATAATAAGTTCTCTTCTACCAGTGAAAGATATGTTATAATTGGGGTTTAGATCGCTTGTGGAAGTTGGCGTGACTATTGCGATGGTGGATGCGAGATTGGAAATTGATTTGAGTATTAGATGGTTTGGGTCATATAAGTTTATGAAGAATTTAGTTGAATCCCACTACATCATGGTGGCAGTGTTAATGTGTGGGCATAATCTTGTTTATCTTGATGCTTGGCTTTAAGCCAAGTGGGGGAGTTCGTTATTGATAAGTTGATTACATGATTATTTGTGGTATTGGTTTCAGTTCGAGGTATATTGGTAGATCAGTTATGACCTGCAGGTATGGGGTCTGGGAATGTCACGAGTAAGGGAAATTTCTTTGATATAGGTTGTAATGTACTATGTTGGGTAATTGGGTGCTATTGAATGAGTTAGTATAAATGGTAAAAGGTGTAGTGTGTGCAGTGTATGAATTTGCGTGTGGCTTCAAGTGAGTGGATTACTTTCCTAGTATGTCAGTGCGCAAACGGGTCAGGTCATTTCTGTCTCATTGGTCAGTGTAATTGAGATTTACGTTAGAGGATGTCGAGACATGTGGTATTCTACATCATCACGGATTCTACATATCGGTATCAGGAAGGTGAAGGTAATGGCTTTCGATTTGTAGGAAGTCTCTTCAGGGTAAGTTTTTCTAATGTGGTGCATTTGGGGATAATTGAGGGAGTATTCAGTCGCTTATGAGCCTTAGACGATATAGTTTTGTGCTTGGGTCACGTGTGGTGAGTCTGGGTTGCAAATTTGTGGTTTTATGGAGGGAAGAAGTATCAATTTGAAGGTAAGTCAAGAGAAACTTGGGTAAATAGAGCAACTTGGTAGTAGGTCGGATCAGCATGGTAGGGGATACGATTAGTTCTTTGGGGGTTTTCTTAGCAATCCTCTTGGATTATTGGTGGCCTGCGTAGTTGGTTGAGATAGAAGAGTTCAGTCCTGATGGTTTGGTGTTGTGCAAATGGGATTTCAGATAGTTCCTGGTGGTTTCCATTGCGGTTAAGGGTGCATATTTTCTTATGGCGTGGTGAAGATGTTCCTAAAAGTGATCCAATGGAAGTTCTTTTCTAGTTGGGTATGTAGTTTCTTGTGGCTAAGAAGGGACAATGGAGTTCCCGTGTTTTTCCTAGGTTGACATGGTGTGTGCGGTATGTTGGGTGGAGTTGAGATTTGCATATGTGAAATCACAGTTGGGTTCTGGAAGGAAGGTCATAAATTCTTCGGCAGCATGGCAATTTCAGATGACTAGGTAGATGATATCACCAATTGGTGTGACTTCATGAGGGTATATATTTCAGAAAGAGCAATGTGTTTGAGTTAAGGGTACTTCATTGGTATCGCGGCACCCTATTGTTGAATCGAATGTTGATATTCAAGGTTTCTTGGTAAACGGAAAGATGATAGGGGTATCCCTCGTGGAATGAGTGAGTATTTGGGATGTATTATGTGTTCAAGCGGTGGAGTTGTGATCAGATATGGTAACCCGTTCGTCTCATGGACTTCGATACTGAGAGTTCTCATAAACATCATATTGTGTGGTAATGGACTGTGGAGATGCGAGTTGAGCTAGTCGGATGTTAGTATGTACCGTGATTGTGTCATTATAAAATTTTCGGTAAGTTATCTACCTGTTGCGGGTGATCAGAGTTAATTTAAGATCAATGGTAGGCTAATATGGGTGCGTGTTCTGCACCGGGTCGGAATTATTGGCTTTGAGTTCTATTATTGAGAAAGTTACCATTCGATTGTGATTGATTTGTGCATGTTCTGGAGTGATCTATGAGTTACCCTTCAGCGTTGCGAGGAGTCGTGATTATTGGTTATTTGCACATATGGTGCGGTTCTAATGGGGCTTTATAGCTAGATTTGAGTAAGTTAAGTAATTGGGTATTGCAGGATTAAGGCGGGTTGGTTATATACCTTCTGTTTCGGGTGGCATGGTATCGTCCAGTTTTCCCCTGTGGTTAGGGCAATGCACATTGAGTACTTGATGTCGAATTTCAAATGGTTATTGATTTTTGGGCAAGGTGTCTTGAAATATTCCAAGTGGACCAGTGGTTGGATGAGATCGCACAGTGTAGCGGAGTTATGTAGGGGTATGACCTTTGGTATCGGATTCATTTGTTTTTATTTTATTTTTATAGTGTGTGCCAGGCTGTTATTATGGTATGGTGATGGTAATTATTAATGGCAGGATAGTCCTCTCGTGTGGATCTTTTATATAATTTGATTTCATTGGGGAGTTGCTGATAAGTGCACTAGTTGCACAGGTTTTGGCTTCGAATTGTATCAAGGTGTCATGTTTTTAGGGTGGTTGTGATGGATGAGAGGAGGTTATTGGACCTAGAATGAATATTTTTGAAATTTTCTACAGCATAGTTGGAAGGACTTATATCGGGAGTCGGCTTAGAAATCTGCTATAATTCCTATTTGGGAGGGGAGAGTTTCATGTCTGGCTGATCGGACAAATGGTTGTTAGTTCTATGTTCTTCTTCATCATCGGCAGTGTATGGAAGTGTTGGAGAAAGGCATTTCTTGATAAGAGGTGGTGTACCAGTATCGGATTGTTCTGAGCACTTATTGTGGTTAAAGGATTATTGATATGCGTGTTTGAGTCACACGGTGTATTATGTGATTTCATCTAAGGTACGTATATGGCTTTGATTCAGTATGTTCAGTTTATAATTATGGAAATTTTGAACTTATATATCATTTCAGAAGTGGGAATTTGGTTCTAAGGTTATGGGCCAGGATTTGGATTTCGAAATATCAGCTATTTGACCTATATGGGGTAGGGTGTCATAGGAGCACCCCTGTGTATGTGCATGGTAAGATGCATAACAGTTTGATAGTGTTGGAGAACAACTCTTGGCACGTTCGAGGACGAATGTAAGTTTAAGTGGGGGATGATGTAACGACCTGGACGATCGTTCCGTAAGATTTACATCATTTCCCCTATTTCTGCATTTGTTAAGTATCGCTATCTTGTTTTTGATGTGTTGGATCAGTTGGTTTTGGGTCCGGAGTAGTTATGGTGAGAGTTTAGGCATTTAGCCTTTTAAAGTAGTCTAATAGTTGAGAAAGTCAACTGAGAGTTGACTTATTGGTAAACAACCTCGAAATGCAGATTTTATGGCTCGAATAGCTTCGTTAGGTGATTTGGGACTTGAGAGTGTGTTCGGAATATTTTTGTGATGTCCGGAGTATAATTAGGCTTGAATTGGCGAAGGTTAGTTTTTGGCGATTTCCGGTCGGCAGTGGAAAATAGGATATCGGGGTCGGAATGGAATTCCGGAAGTTGGAACAGTTTCATAATGTCATTTTGGATATGTCTGCAAAATTTTCAGGATAATCAGAGGTGTTTTGGTTGGTTTCGACGTCGTTGGCGAAATTTGGAAGTTTCAAAGTCTTAGGCTTGAATTTGATGTAAATTTTGTGTTCTCGTGTTGTTTTTGGTGTTTCGAAGGATCGACTAAGTTTGAATGATGTTATGGGATATGTTGGTATGTTTGGTTGAGGTCCCGAGGGCCTCAGGTGTGTTTCGGATGGTTAACGGACCAACTTTTGGCTGGAATTCTGCACAGATTGCTGCTGGTGTAAGGTTCTGGTTTCCTTCTACGAGATTGCGTGAGGATGTTTGCGATTGCGTAGGGTTAATTGGTGAGGCAGGATTTTGTTAATCGAGATCGCGTGGAATGATTTGTGATCGCGTGAGTATGAGTGTTTGGTTAGTGTGATTGCGTGGTCTTGTTTGCGATCGCGTAGAGTTATAGGGGCGCGTGGGTGAGTTGAGCTTTGTTCTTCGCGATCGCGTGGGTTTAAGTCTCGATGAATCGCGATTGCGTGAGGTTGTCTGCGATCGGGTAAGGTAAATTGATGGAGCAGCAAGTTTGTTCTTCGCGATCGCGTGCCAAAGTTTGTGATCGTAGTGAAGGAATTATTTTAGCTAGGCAGAATGTTTAAAAGGCCTGAAGTGCTAATTTGGTTGTTATTTTCTCCATTGTTGCATGCGGGCTTGAGAGATTTTGAAAGAGAATTGAAGGGGAATCAAGGGAAATCATCTGGAGGTAAGAATTTCAACTTCTTAAGACGCTTCTATGTCAATTCTGAAGTGATTAAACCACAAAAATTCTAGAAATTTAGCCAAAGCTGGGGGAGAAGGGTGCATGGGAAATTGATTTTTCTTTTGACGATTTGAGTGGGAAATTGTGGTCCGATTTTAGTGTTCTTGGTATGTACGCACTCGTGGGAGGATAAAGGTTCTTGTGATGTAATTTTTATTGGATTCTGAGACGTGGGCCCGGGGCTCGAGTTTGGCCGAATTTCGAGATTCTTGTATAATTTGATAGTTTTCGATTGGGTTGTGTTCCTCGAGTATATATTGATGATGTTGAACTGGTTTTGGCTAGATTCGGAGCAATCGGGAGCCAATTTGAGGGGAAAACGCATAGCGGACTAGTGTCGCGGCCCAGTAGAGGTAAGTAATGGTCTTAAATCTTATCCTGAGGGTATGGAACCCCGGACTGCATTATTTTCTCACTGAATTTGGAATGGCGCGCATGTGGGATGACGAATATGTGGCACGTACTGATTTTTGGATGAGACTAGGTCCTCTCCGCGGAAACTAATGAGTTGCATATTTACTCAAAATCTTATGTTAAATTATGTTCTAAAGATTTGGGAAATATTTGGGCTGTAAGCCGTGTTTGGGCCTCGTGCCGATCTGTTTAGACCACTTTGAGGGCGTTTTCTGGTGTTTTCCTCACTACCTATTGATGATTTTACTCAGCATCATTGTGCATATTTTTTTATTTGAAACTCAGCCTGATTTACACTACATGATCATTAAAATGATGTTTTCGGGTCGATTACCCCATTCTATTACTTCGCCCGAGGGGCTTTTCGAGTGGTTCCACCGAGTGTGGCCGAGGGCCAGAGTCATGGTGAGGTGCTGAGTGATATTATCACTTGTGCTGAAGGAGCCCCTCCGGAGTCTGAACACACCCCCAGTGAGCGCACCGAGTGCGAGTGATTGACTGATTGGGAGGCATGAGTGACTGTGAGGTGCTGAGTGATTGTGAGGTGCTGAGGGATTGTGAGGCATGCCCGAGGGGCTAATTATTGAACATTTCTTTGCTCGAGGGGCTACTTATGATTTTACTACCTTTATTTGCATACCAAATCCTTGTTTTAAAATTGTTAAAAATGTGCATTATTTTAAGGAATTTTGTGAAGTTGATTTCTAAGGCATGACGATTTCGTATATCTATGTATACTATTGGAAAGTAAGGCTGTGAATATTGTGACTTGATGACATTGATTTTCATGTGATTCCTTGCTACTTAGACCTGATTTATTTCCATTACTACTGAGTTGGCGTACTCACATTACTCTTTGCACCCCTCTGTGCAGATTCAGGAGTAGATATCGAGCGTTAGCTTTTATATATATATATATATATTGCAGCGGAGCCGGATCGTGGGGATATAGATGTAGCTGTTAAGCATTTGCAGCATCTCTGCTTTCCCTTCCTGTTGTATTTAGCTTTGTTTCGGAGTTTTATATCATAATACTTTATTTTGACTTATTTCACCAGATGCTCATGACATGTTGGCTCCGGGTTTTGGGGATGGCAGTACTGTATATAAAAGTTGCCTATTATATTAAGAACTTTATGTATTTTGTTATGAATTTCTTGAAACTTAAATGGGATTTTCAAAAGGAAATGTGAACATGCGATAGTCGGCTAGCCTAGTTCCACAATAGGCGCCATCACGGGCGGTTAGGATTTAGGGTCGTGACACATTTACACCAAAATCAAATTCCTGCCAAATTCTCACCGCTTAAGCTTCCAAAATAAAATATTCCTTCCAATTCGACCCTGAATCATCTGGTAGCTTAATTCAACATACACGCAATTCGATATACATATATGAAGCTATTCAAGACCTTACGGCACCGAACGGAGCTTAAATTCTCAAAACGATCGGTCGGGTCGTTACATTCTCCCCCGCTTAAACAAAAGTTCGTCCTCGAATGTGCCATGATTTTCCTCGAAGTCTTCAAATCACTGAAGGCACACTTCCAGAATACACCCGCGGGTGATCCCATGTCACCTCAATCTACACAATCCTGGCGACACCATGTCAGCTGCGATTTAGCCTTTCTACTAACCCCGATGAGACTCAGACCCCAAATTCCCTTCATTTCCAAAAGACCCAATTCTTAATCCCTATATGGTATCAAACTCAACCAACTACATCAACTCATGCCTACACTCACAAGGTACGACCACACCACATAACACACCACACATGGGCCTTTAATAACACTTCTAATCATAATAGCTTCCCGAAATCAACTTAGTACCAACAATTAGCTTCATATCCGGTAGAACTCTGTTTCAATCCTTAATCACACTGATAATAATTCAAGAAATATGAGTACCTCATACTTTGACACCCGAATCACCAAGCCACAACTAACACCATCGGTCACACTTCCCGCAAGCTAAAACTCAAGGAGCCCAGAACGAAAATGACTGAACATGAAAACAGAAACACATAAGGAAACTATCAAACAATCCCGACAGGCACAACACTTTATCATTGCTAACATACAAAACAATATAACAAGGAAAGAATTAAAGCACATGAACAAATCACAAGGATCCCATCCTGATATGATTTCCACCGCAGTACTCAGCCTGGTTCAAACACATCGAATCACAAGGGATCACGAGTGTCTCGCCCTCAAATCTACATCACAAATAGGATATATATCCAACCAACTAAAACTTTTCACTAGATCACTTCCTTCAACAACATTACAACACGTGCTGGTTCCCACATCGGTGGGGCATAAGAATCACAACTCATAACCACTATACTAAGGAATCACATCAAGGCCACCGTACTAGACAACAGGAATTTACTACTAGTCTCATATGTCTCAATAATGAATAGAAACAAACAATAGACACGGGCTTACCACTCACAGAATCTCCCAACAGGAGAAAACACGAAGATAGAGTGCAAAGCATGAAAGTCACTCATGAATGACGCGACAAACAAGAGAACTCGTCCCGACCAACACATCTATAATGAAATACAAATAGTGCCCCTCTATAACAAATCAAAATATACTTGTACGATAACATCTGGCACAATAGCCTCCAGCCTACTATATGAAACACATCAACGGGTCGGGCCTCCCCTTCTTAGGTGCCCTCTACTCACCTGAATGCCCTGTTGTAACACATCTGCCTGGAGCCTGGGACAATCTCTCACCATGTGACTGGTATCTCCACACTCAAAATAACCTCGCTGCTGGCGTGGCTATGGAAACTATGTGATACGAGTACTCTGAGACCCACGAGTACCTGAAACCCCATGTGAAGCCGGTAATGCAAACTCAACTGGCTGACCCACAAGACCTCTACCGCCTTGCACCCTGCCACCAAAATAAGGACCAGCTGATCTCTCCGGTCTACGAGGCCTCCTCGCCTCCCTAGACTCTCTCTCCTGATCTCGTATGTCCTCTCGCTCCCGGTCCCACGTACCCTTTAACTAGCGAACAATCCCGACCACCTTGTTGAAACAAAACATACGACTCCAACTCTCGAGCCATGCTGAACCGAATATCATGCATGAGTCCTTCAATGAATCTACGGACTCGCCCTCTAACTATAGGGACTAAGGCAAGTGCATGCCTTGCCAAATCACTGAATCTGATGGCATACTCTAATACTGACATAGTGCCCTGGCGCAACTGCTCAAACTCTACGCGCCATGCATCCCGAAGGGACTGGGGTATAAACTCTCTCTAAAATATCTCTGAAAACTGACTCCACGTAAGTGAAGCTGACTAGGCCGGGCTACCTAGTTCACATGCCCACTACCACTGATAAGCTGCTCCCTGAAGCTGGAACGTAGTAAAAGCAACCCTACTCGTCTCAACAATATCCAAAGTGTGGAGGATGATATGGCACTCCTCCAAAAAACCTTGTGCACTCTCTGAAGCCAATCCGCTGAATATATGAGGGTTATATCTCTTGAACCTTAAAAATCTAAGCTGCTCTATCTCAGATGATGTTGCTCTGACCATGAGCTGAACTGGAACCACAGGCTGTGTCACTATGACACCTGGACCCTAACCAACATGAACTTGCTTCTCTAGAGTGTGGATGGTGGGAGTCTGGGCTCCTCCCCACTCGGTGAAGTAACTGGTGCAACCCGAAATAACCCCGCCTAAGCCAATGTACCAAACATGCTCAGGAACTGTGGTAAAGTCTCTTGAATTCCGGGGGTAACAACAGGCACCTCCAATCCCTTCCCCCCCCCCCCCCCCCCCGCCCCAACTGGAACTGTTGGTGGCTCCTTAACGGAAGCTCTGGTAGGTGGCCTAAATGTGGCACGTGCTCCTCATCGACCTCAGCCTCTGCCCCTAGCGACATCTTTCTCGGGGGTAACATCATCAGGAACCGCGACTCGTGTTCTTACTATCTGTGAGAGAATAGAATGATAAATTTCAAAATTCAAGGTCATTGAACTTGCACGATAGGAATGAAAGAAATTGAATTGTCCTAATAGTTTGGTACCCTCTCAAAGATAAGTACAGATGTCTCTGTACCGATCCCAAGACTCTACTAAACTCGCTTATGACTCGTAGCACCTATGAACCTAGAGCTCTGATACCAACTTGTCACGACCCAAATTTCCCCTCCGTTGGGTATCGTGATGGCACCTAGTCTTAAGGACTAGGTAAGCCTAACATTCACGGAATAGCAACAATAATAAATAAAATCTAATATTTTATGAAAAAAGATTCTTTATACAAGAGCATATTCCCAAAACCCGGTAGTACAAGTCGTAAGCTCTAAAGAGTTTACTACAACTTCTAAATATAACTGTTTGGAAGTAAGTGAAAACAGCGTAAATACAGAATAGGAAGGTGACTCTGAAGCCTGCGAACGCAGCAGCAGGTTACCTTGAGTCTACTCAGCAAGAGTCCGCACAGCTACTAACGACCAATACCTGGATCTGCACAAAAGATGTGCAGAAGTGTAGAATGAGCACACCACAACGGCACCCAGTAAGTATCAAGACTAACCTCAGTGAAGTAGTGACGAGGACTAGTCAAGACACCCACTGGTCTAATAAACTGAACAGGCATAAATATAGGAATGACATGACATGGCATATATCTAATGACTACACAATATAGTTAACAACATAACAACAACAGTGCGGAAGGAAATACAACAAATAACGATGGAACATCATAATAATACATAGAAGGATGGATGTGGGCACATCCCAAGTCCGGAAATAAAAACATAATAAGGCCAAGTAGTGACTCAACACTACATTAGTTTCCACATCAGGCCTTAGCCACAAAGTCCCAATAAAATGGTCAAAAATCTTCGAGTGTAAACTTTCACTCGCAAGTTTTTATATTGAAGCTTTAAGGTAATGTCCATCTTAAGGGAGATTCTTTTGAAATATATTTTTTCCCATGAAATGTCTCTCAGACATAGCTTTCTTCAAGATAAAAGCTTTTCGAATATACTTTTCCAAAGAAAATGTCCTTCAGGCATAGTTTTCTTCAACATAAACATTTTTCAAATATACTTTTCCAAAGGAGTGTCCTTCAAACATTGTTTTATTCAGGATAAATGTTTTTCAAATATACCTTTCCAAAGGAATATCCTTCAAACTTAGTTTTATTCGGGATAAATGTTTTTCAAATATACGTTCCAAATAATTGTTTTTCAACATAATTCATTTGATAAAACTCTACCAGGATCCCGTCCCGTAATTCCGAATTTATCACACAATACAGAGGATCTCCCGGAATACGTCTATAGTACCAAAAGAATATGCAGTGATGGAGGATCTCTCGGAATACGTCTGTAGTCCCAAAGTAAATATGCAGTACAGGGGGGATCTCCCAGAATACGTTCGTACGTCCGTAGTCCCAAAGTAAATATGCAGTACGAGGGGGGATCTCACAGAACACGTCTGTATTCCCCAATTTAAATATGCAGTGCAAAAAATAAAGATAACAATTATATCACGACAGTAAACTCGTACCTCACCACATCAAATACAAAGCAACCATGACAATGACACAAGGTACGACGAATAAATCAATACAAGAACTATAATTAACAAAGATACAGAAGAACATCGTTCACAAGGAATAATCACGGTAAAAAATACTAATTGTAAAGAGAACAGCTTGACCAGGGAAAAACAAGACAAAGCAACAAATCCACAAAATTCAAGTCAAAAATAAGAAGCCAACAAATGTCAAATAATTCCAAGTAAGGACAAGTCGACTAAGATATAAGTTATCTAAACCCTTTATGAGGTTGAGCAATTATGAGAGATTATCTACAATTCAAGTAATTATAGGCAGTTTGTGAAAATATAGCATGACGATAAAAGAGGTAAAACCTTTGGTTAAGTCAACACAGGGTCAAGTAGGTGGTAAGGGTGAATCCTAAAGCAATTATCTCTAATCAAATCATATAGGGGTGAAACTAGAAATTTAGAACTCATGTGTATCAAGAACAACTTCATACAAGGTGAATATAAGGACCTAAGAACCCTAAAAGGTCAACCTTCTACAATAAGTCCGAGCACACACTCGTCACCTCGCGTACACAGACTCCAATCAACATAGAAGACTCAAATCCTAAGGAGTAATTCCCCCACACAAGGTTAGGAGAGATACTTACCTCGAATCGCTAACTAAATCCGAAACCACGATCTTGCCACAAGTATCCAACTCCGAATGGTCCAAATCTTATCAAATAAGTTGCATAATGTAAATAATACTGCAAATAACTACTTTATTTAATGAATTCGAAGCTAAGGCCAGAAAATTAAAAAAATGCCCAACAAGTGTTCCCGGGCCCACATCTCGGAATCGGGTAAAAATCATAAATTACGAACACCCATTCACTCGTGATTCTAACCATACCAATTTTACTCAAATCCGATACCAAAATCTCGATCAAAACCCTAAAATTCGGCCTAAGAATTTTTCTCAAATCTTCCCCAATTTTCCACTCTAAATCACTAATTTAATGTTGAAATTAAAGACATAATCATGGGAATTAACCAAAACTAGGTAAGAATCACTTACCCCAAACACCCACGTAAGAATCTCTCCAAAAAACGCCTTTTACCGAGCTCCCAATTAAATTTTCTGATATCAACTAAAAACCCTCGTATTTTAACTTTAAATTCTGCCCAGGTGTTCCTTCTTCACGTTCGCGGGCCACCCATCGCGTTCGCGATGAACAAAAACTCTCAAAAGCCATTTCTAAACTTTTCTCAGACATCCTCTAGTATAATGGTAATAACTTTTTGTAAGAAACGCAAAATGAATAATGTTTTAATATTATAAAAACTAGAAACTAAGACCTACAACTTTATTCTTTTGGTCATCTTCCAATTCCTTAACGATTTTGAGATATAAGTTGTCAAAGTCAGCCCTGTGCAACACAAATATTTTCTTTATCTTCCCGGACAGTCTGTATTGTACCACCCTTAACTTTTTGTACTCAAATCCAAATGCTAGACAATTTACTTTTCTGAAAATTAGACACAAAGTGATACAACTTTTAGTTTTGGATCATCTTCACATTCATTATATATTGTGAGATATGAGTCTCCAAAGTCAGACCTGCGTAACAGAGATTTTCTTCTTCTCGAACGCGATGATCAAAGTCCCTGAAGCCAAATCCTCCTTCGTGAACGCGGGAGGATCCTCACGAACGCGAAGAACAACACCAGACACCAGCATCAGCTATTGCAAAACAGCCTGAAATGATCCGATATCACCCCGAAATACACCGGAGGCCCCCGGGGCCCCGTCTAATCACACAAACCAGTCCCATAACATAACACGGACCTGCTCGAAGTCTCAAATCACCTCAAACCACATCGAAATCCTGCATCGCACCCCAATTCAAGTTTAATGAACTTTAGAACTTCAAACCTCTACATTCGATGTCGAAACCTATCAAATCACATTTGATTAATCTCAAATTTTGCACACACGTCGCATTCGACATTATGAACCTACTTCAACTTCCGGAATCGGAATCCGACACTGATATCAAGAAGTACACTTCCGATCAAACTTCTCAAAAACCTTCAAATTTCTAACTTTCTCCAAATTACCTCAAATTACTCTACGGACCTCCAAATCCTAATCGAGACGCACGTTTAAGTCCAAAATCACCATACGAAGTTGCGGACATCGTCCAGAACTTATTCCGGAGCCATTTACACCCAAATTAAATATCGGCAAATTCTCACTGCTTAAGCTTCCAAAATAAAATATTCCTTCCAATTCGACTCTGAATCATCCGATAGCTGAATTCAACCATGCACACAAGTCGATATACATAATATGAAGTTGTTCAAGACCTTACGCCACCGAAAGGAGATTTAATTCTCAAAATGACCAGTCGGCTCGTTACAACAGTACATATAAGTATGATGTTCTGAAGATTGTAAACCAATTTATTGAATAAGAGTTGGATTCAATTTACATTATGTTATTAGTAAAAATGATCTTGCACTCATAATAATTGTTAAGGTAATCAGAGAAGCTGATATTTGATTTTATTGTTGTTTTTGATATTTTTGTTATTGTTGTTGTTGCTAGGCTGTTGATGACCCTTATTGGTCTTTGGAATGTATTAAAAAAGGGGCGTTGCTGCCCAATTTTCCTTAAGCTATACGACTAGCCAAAATGATTGTACGACTTTATATGTTGACGACAATATCATTTCACTTATTATAGACGCAAAAAGTTGTGTTGAGCTTGGTTGGGGAATAAGGAGAGATCATACAGGTATGCTAAGGCACTTCCTTTCTTTCTTTTGGCATTATCTAAATTTAAATGAACGTAAATGATATGCTATTTCATAATGGATCTACTAATAGCAACTAAGGTTGTCCATGTTGTTCCTTCCTTATCAAGTTATTCTAAGCACGTGTGTATGATCCTTGAATCATATTGAGGTCCATATTGATCGTATGAATTTCCATAATGTTATCAAAGGTGTAACAACCATACGTCGCTCCGAGAGTTTTAGAATGTGATTCTATGAGTCTAGCATTCATTATATATATCTATGTATTTTAGTCTACCGAGCCATGTTGTAGTCAGCCCCGTACGGCACCTACTATGAAATCACTGATCAATTGGGTTTTATCGAGCTCCACCTGGTCGGGTTATGATTCCACCGAGCCTGATGATTATCTTTTTACTAAGCCTATTACGGTCGGGTACGATATGATGATGATGACGATGATGCCCACAGAGGTTAATGTTTTTAAAATCTTATGTATATATGTGTATCATGCATTTCATGTCAGTAGCACTCAGAGGTACTCAGATGTTACAAGTTGTACCTTCTCTATATCTCATTATATTATTGTTCTTACTTATTCTTTCCATCCTTACATACTCGGTATTTTATTTGTATTAACGTCCCTTATTTTTGGGACGTTGTGTTTCATGCCCGCATGTCCCTATAAAAAGATTGATGGTCCTCCTAGTAGGCTATCAGCTCGGGGGAAGGTGTTGGTGCACTGCACTTACTTCGGAGTTTCCTATTTGGTCAGTATGCCTTGGACATGTATTGATTGGTATGGCTGGGCCCTGTCCCGACTTTTATGACGTTTATGTACTCTTAGAGGCTCGTACACAGATTTCATGTTTATGGATGCTGGTAAGTCTTTGTCGGCATATGTTTTGAGTGTACAAATGCTCATGTTGGCATTATAGACCCGTATGTCACATGTATAAGTTTGTATATCATGTTGGTTTGTCCCATGTACATTATTACCTTGTGTTTTATTCTGGTCATCTCATGACTGCCTTTTCGGACCATTTATGAATGATAGTATGATAATAAAAATATGTTACATGGTTACTCGATTGAGTAAGGCATTGGGTGCATGTCGTGTCCCTCCGATTTGGGTCATGAAAGATTTACATGTCACGCCCCAAACCTGGGCCTCGAAGTAACACGACACTCGGTGCTTGACTATATATGACCGAGCGAACCAACTGGCTGGCTGAATGAACATGTGATATCATAACATACTGAATGCGAAAGATAAACTAACACATGTTGATATACTAAAAGTCTGAATGATATAAATCAAAGTGTTGAGACATTAATACAAGTCTGAAACATATTTGTAGTCAACATTGCTTAACAAGAAAAGCACGTGACTGTGTCTAACTATTACTATGGTCTATAATGCCCCGAAAGAATTAGGGCTCACCAATTAGCTGGTACGAGAATCCTAACGCTCTTAGTTCTCAACCTGTAAATCATGATGCAGGCCCCGAGAAAAAAGAGACGTCAGTACATTTGAATTTGAATGGTATTTAAACAAACTGAAAGAAAGAACTATAAATGATGAAACTGATACTGAGCTGATAACTTAAAATTGAAAATTGATAACTGAAATGATAACTGTTGAAACTGAAACTGAAATGATAATTGATAATTGATAACTGAAATGATTACTGATAACTGAACTAAACAAAGAAAGCAATGATATGAATACTCCCTCTTCTGAATGATGAACAACCTGTTTAACTACGACATCGAGCCCAATATATATGTGCACAAGCTACGACCTCAGGCCCAAGTATACGTAAACATAACTACAGCCTCAGGCCCAAATAAGCATAAAGCATAAACTACGGTCTCAAGCCCAAATATGCATAAAGCATATAAACTGCAGCCTCAGGCCCAAATACAGATGTTCAACATCGACGGATTTAAAATTAGAAACTGAGAACCATACTGCAATACATAATACTGAATTACTGAATCACATTGAGTTACATAATACTGGAATGCTGAATAGGACTAGACTGAGAAATGTATTATTGAACTGTTATTAAGGCTGAAACTTCAACTGTTTATGGCATGTTGAGTAGGATATACTGATGGCATGTTGAGTAGGATATACTGAGACTCAGGGATATCAAACCCAAGTCTATATGAAATACAAACTAGGCTCACAACGTTCAGAATGAAACTCATGAACGAGTTATGAAGCCAGAGAATAGAAATTCTGCAACTATTCAAGGAACTAGGTTTAACTATATTTCTAAGGCAATTAGTAATGTCATAAAGTAAACCTATTGTAGGGAGAATGATTAACATTCCCAAACATAGAGAGTTAGCCTCACATACCTTGACGCTGGCCCTTTTAAGCGTATCACAATATTTGTCTCCTCCTTCAACGATAATCTACGTCAATATATATCAAGGTGAACCAATATTAGCATTAATTCTCTTGTTCAGTCACTTAGGAATTCTATCAAAAACCCTTTGGCATAAAGCCACATATCCCTTATTATTTGGTCTTTTCTTCACCAAATTCTCGTTCTACTACTTTTAGGTGATCGTACAATCCCAAATAGATGTAACTAACATCATTTCCCATCATCCAAATGTTTACAACAATTATAAGTCAACAATCCAAAACCATAGCATAGTTCATATTGTTCTCTTTACAAACCCATTTACTATTCTCTAAAAACTCATCAATTCGTAGCTATAAATGACTTTGGAGTAGAAGTATTACCTTTTTGAAGCTCAATTCTCTTGAATTAGAGTTCTATGGTTTCCTTTCTCAGCAATGGTGCTTCGATCGAATGTGTAATGAGTGGAAGGATTTACCAGTGTTAATACGGTTTTGGAGAATTAAAATAGTTTAGAATCATCGTTAGAACTTACCTTGGATGATGGAGGGACCTTGGGGAAGTTAGGTTCTTGAGAGCTTCCCTTTCTAGAGTAGGTTTTCGTGTTTGGGGTGTAGGGGAACAATATAGGGATTTTAAATAAGTTAAGACATCACAAAATAGAGGAGGAAAATAAAATAGCTCAGGTAAACCTCATCAGCATGAGACATCGTTAAGGGCCCCAAAATAACTGTGCAAGGCGCCAAAATTACAGTGTCTTTCACTGTTTGGGGCGTTGAGGATGATGCCCTTGACAGTGCCTTGAACTTTCTGTGGCACTGAGTTTTTATGGCCTTGCATTGTATATGGAACTGACTTTTTATGGCCTTGCACTGTCTATGGCCGTGAGTTTTCATGGCCTTGCACTAACTAAGGCTATAAGATATACCTCCCATAAACTTAGTCGATTCTATCAAATTTTATGCACCTCACTCTTGGTCTTGATTTTAAAACAATTTTTCCCACCCATACTCATCCCGATAGGACATCACATGTATAGAAGGTCACATTAATACTCATTTACCGCAAAAGTAATCCGGGTTTACAGGGTGTTACATTACATGTGTTACCTCCCTCCTTAGCCTTCACCTTTGGTTTGCATTTATCATTCTTCCACTTGGAGTCAACTTTAGGCTTATTGTCATTAGAAAGAGATTGCCAAGTTTACTTGTTTTTACTCCATGGAGCGTTGTAAATTTTTGATTTTATCTCTTTGAGTTGCCTCTATTTTTGGAGTTTATTTTCAACCTTGATAGCCCCTTGGAGTGCCTCTTGTATAGTAACAAATTTACACAAACGTCATTGGGATAAAAATTCCATTCTTAAGCCCCGCCAAAAATCTAGAAATCATGAGTCTTCCATTATCATCAAGATTGGCTCTAACCCTAGTTATAAGCACACATACTCTTCGGGCACAAATATTTCTCTCATAACCACCTAAGAAACCCCAAGAATCAATAGCATTATCTCCATTTCTATTTCTATTCCGTTTCACTTTCTCCCACCAAGAAGAAGCATAACCAACAAGTTTACAAATAGCATGCTTGAAAGTAGGAAGTAAACTCTTGATGTTATTAAGACCCCAGTCATCTTCATCTCCCACCTTCTACCATATTCATCACCAATGTTTCCACCATAATCATAACCATCATTCAAGTTTCTACCTTGATAATCCCAACCATGCCTTTCATCTCTCCCTCAAAAGCATCCTTGTCCATTCCTTCGAGGTTGGACTCTAACCGGTTCATCATATATCTCGTCATAGTCCAAATCATCAAAGTTATTTTGTTTTTGTTGTGGCCTTAAAGATTGTTATTGATGCTCAAATCTTGATTGTCTACCTTGTGGAAGTGGACCTTGTCTTGGTACTTGATTGGTAGCAACTTGTGGTTGATTGATTAGCCCTATAATGTGTGGTATGGTCGGAGTAGAACTAGTTTGTTGTGTTGCACTAGTTCCCACTTCTTTGTTAGGACTAGGTGACAAGCCATTGGTTAAGAAGGTCTTCACGAGACTTGACCACTTTTTCCATGTTATCAACTTTCATAATCAAAGCTTATAAAGCCTCCTAAATGGTCTCATTGGAGACTCCCTCCCTTGGACTTGTAGTATCTCCAATATTTAAAGATATAGAACCTACAAACAAAGAAAAAAAGTTAAAAGTAAAAGGACCTCTCCAATTCACTCCCTTAGTGTATCCCTCAAAAATTGCACTCAAATTCTAACACTCGTGAATCACTCTTGTGCACTTGGATTTTAGGCACACACTCTAAGAATCTCACTGCTCAAGTAGATCTTCAAACTTCGGGGTGAGAATGGATTTTATGTGACTTAACAAAGAAGCTAAAATAACTATACGACAATGAAAATAAGAAATTAAGAATGAAATTAAAGAAAAAAAAGCACAAATAAAATTAGCACGAAGTAAAAGAAATCTCACAAAAAACCAGTTTATCACTAAGTATGAACCAATATTTAGTTAAACTAGATAGAATAAACAAGAAAAGAAATAAAGAAAAAAAATGTTGGAATTGCTATTATTGAAACTGCGCAGAAATGGGCTACTGGACAAAAGTGGCTAATTTCGAAATTGAGGTACCAAATCTAGCTACGTGTGCAAGAATCTGGAAAATGGCTATGTCTGAAAAACTGGAAATGGTTGTTTATGCAAAATCTAGACATCATCATTGTTCTTCCATCTTCATCAACTTGATCAATTTTTGCTCAAAATTGTCAACCCAGATTCTTCAATCCTTCACCAAATAGTTTGAAATTTAAATCACAACTTCCAAATACCAGTTAGAACAAGCTTTAATAATCAATTTCTTCACATAACCACAAAAATTTGAAACCCATTTTCAAGTTTCTTCTTCAAAACTACAAACCCTAACAATGGCTAATCGCATTTTTAACTACTGAAGGCAGCTTATTTCTCTAAATCTTAGATCTAACACTTTTCTTAGAACTCTAAGCTTTTCTTGAGCTTCAATGGTGTCTTATAGCTCAAATCCTTACCTAAACAGTAAAAAATTAGGTTTTCCACCTCAAATAACACTAAGAATTACTTTTACAACAACTTCAAAACAACAATGAATTACTTTTAGAACAACTTCAAAACAACAATCAACTTTGTAACGAAGATTTCAAACCCAAATCTAGAGCTTCGAAGTATGCACGAATTCACAAATTGAGGAACCATATAATTTCAGCTCCTATTTCCTCCAAGCCAATAGAACTCACGATTTCAGGAACAAAGTATGGAACAAAGGGAAGTGTACTCTATTAAACAGTACTATTTTTTAAGGTTTTCTAATTTTTGTTTGTGTTTTGATTTTTTTCTGCTATTCAAATCAGTGCAATAAACAAGGAATTTGTAGAAGCAAATCCTTAGCATATGCTCTGATACCGAGATGATACGAATGTGGAAGAAATATATCATGCCCCAAACTCGGGGAGCGCGATCGGCGCTCAACTAAGTGAACCTTGTCGAGCAAGCTTGTTAGATACTTTCTACCCAAACTCATTCATGACAAAGAAAATACATATTCACAATAATTAGACATCAGGGATAACGTGTATACAATACCATATCCTTTCCATTAATTACTTTATTTTTAATGTCTCAAAATACACACATTTTCATAGGCTAAAGTGAAATAAACGGTTCAAATACAATATAACTCGTTTGACTTTATCAGCACCCATATACAACCCATACTATGTCTACGGAGCCTCTAATAATTACAAGGAGTATGATAGTAGTGTCGGCGACAAGGCTCCAGCTATACCTCAAAACGTAATAGTATATTAAACAAAAGATGCATAACCCCAGAAAGAAGTGGGGCTCACCAAGTCTGCTAGGAGAAGGGTGTACTGCTACTGACCAATGCTACCTGCTAAGGAATCACCTGCATCCATTAAAGATACAGTTCCACCGGAAAAAAGGGACTTTAGTACTGTCAAATAGTACTAGTATGTATAACCAAACATCATCTCAATCAAATGAATAATAATACATGGAAGAAAATCATGAAATCAATAGAAGCCTCAAATAATACCAAAAAATCAAGTTAAGAACCACATAAGTTTTCAAGTATATTTTCATGTTTTTAGGTGGGGAGATCTTTAGTTCCGATATACCATTATTCACAATACCACTGTATTTTTACACGGAGTCTGATCAAGGGTCGATCTGCTAGGCTGCCTCATTTGAGACATTTCAACCACAATCACAATTTCAATTATAATTTCTAGAACAATCACCACCATGTGTGCAGCATGGCGTCCAATCACGGCCCGATCGACTAGGCCGTCTCACCCGAGACATTACCTTTTCTATCAACCATCTCACGTCATACTTTCTTCACATCTATTCAATTCATCGGCACTTATGGATATAATTATAATATCATTCTTGGCACTTGGCCGAATTTCATATTTCATGCTCCCCTTTTTTACTTTCACACATCATCATCATTATCGACAACAAGACTTTTAGGTATATATAAGAGCAATTAATAGTCTTAGACATATAGGGATTTTTCACAGAATTTAGCATGATAACCTTCATTCAAGCTTGACTTGAATTCGTAACATTTATAGCACACATCCTACACTTTTGAATATATCCTCAAATGATAATATTGCAAGATAAAAGAATTGGGAACACATACTGAACATATATCTTTCACACAAGTTTACTCGGAATAACAAATTTCATAATGATAAACTTGGGTCTTACATAACTTACATGAACGCAGTGAAATTCAATTCTAAGAAAGGGATTTATCCAAGATACCTCAATTGAGCTTCTTTAAACTCTATAATGTTCCGGAATTCTTAGAAACTTCAATCTATTTTAGAAATATAACAAATTGAACCAAAATTAGAATGATGATCATGATTCTAGCTCATTTGAGCATTTTATCGACCACTAGGTGTGTATTAAGGTTCTAATGCCTTTTTATGAAAGATTCTATCATCCCACAACCCATTCTTTACTATTTTTAGCTCACAATATTCCTACACCATTCGCTAACACATGCATGCATGCATGCAAGATAAACAACTCCTATACCCAAGAATTATCTTGCTAATTACTTATTTTTAGTCAATTTTCGAAATTAAGGACTAGGGTGTAGAATCTTACCTCTAGGATGAAGACTTAGTAAGTTCTCCTTGTTAATCTTCAAATATTTGTGCAAGAATTGATTGACAATTGGTTGAAGATGACTCTCCCACTCTAAGCACACTCTCTCACTCTCAAATATTTGATTTTTGCTTAAAAATGGTCTATTGCATCTATTTAACGAAGTAGGGCTGGGTTATAAAAATCCAAAAATGAAGCCCCGGAACAGGATTTTTGGTCGCATATGCGGCCGCATAAAGCTTCTGCGGTCTGTGAAATGGACGGGAAAAAGGCCCTCTGGAACTGGCAAGCCTGCCTCACTTCGTGGCTATTATGCGGCCCGCACACCTGTTCTGCAATCTCATAAATCATAATGCACCACAGAACCTCCCTCTGCAAAGTATCAAGGCTTGATATGCTATCAAAGTGTTTCCTGTAAAATGGTTATGTTGTGGCATAATGGGCGGCAAAAATAACATCAAAAATGGTCCAAATAGTTGCCTCACTCTGCGGTCCCCATAGTGATGCGGCCGCATAATGAGCCGTAGAAATGCCAACTCTGCAAAAAACTTTCCTTCAACTTCCCAGCGCCTACCCGGGCACTACGAAGCCCTAGTTTTTAGGAAAAGTTTCACGGGGCCTTACACAAAAATAACAAGAACACAAATAAAAATCGAGAAAGATAGAATTTAGCAAAGAACTGATTAGGGAAATTGAAGTAACACTTGAAATCATACACAAATTCCCTTCAATTTAAATCCTAATCAACCTTAAACTATAGGATAACCCTCAAAGGGAAGAATGCATATAAAAGCCACTTTAAAGGTTTTCAATCAGCAATGGAATTAATCCATAACACCCACTCAATGTGTTCATAATCTCAATTACCAAATAATTTAAATCTAAAATGAGAGCCTTAAGGGCTATTTATACTTGGGAGCTAGCTATTATAAGTATGTCCATCAAATATAATGTAGTGTTTTATTATTAGCGAAATTGCACATGTAACAGCCCTGTTATGAAAGTAGCCTCCAATTAGATCCAAATTGCTCGATGACTATCTAGATTGCATCATTATCACTCCGTAATAAAAACACTCACCCTTATCGCTCTGTAATAACAATACTCATTCTTCACTCGATGATAACAATATCCCCTCTTATTTCTCTGAACTTTGATACAATAACAATATCAATCACATTCTCAAGTCAGAAACCTCGTTCTAAACACCCAACATGTGTGATAATGACAACAATGCAAGATAACAAATTATCATCAGGAAGAATATCCTCATAACTCATCAATAAAGTGCACAAGGTCATGATAATAATAAATAATTATGGATAAGAGGTCAACATATAAGCACGAATATGACGAAATAAATCTAGCAATAATTCCACAAATGTCCAACTTGGCCAATTAGAAAATTATAACCCTAAAATAAGAGCTATAGCATGGAAAGGATAATCTCCCGCAGTCATAAAAGATTTACACGTGTATCATAGAGAGAATACGAACAAATCAAGGCTTAGTAGAAGTCTGGAGTCTAATCGGGTCATTTTTCATACATAGAATCCGCACATACGCTTGTCGTCTCACATATATGCTGCATCAAATACATTACAATTAGACGAATAAGGTCCAAGCCTAATGGTTATTACCTCACACAAGATTAGGCAAGATACTTACCTCGAACAAGCCAAAACTAATACTCCAAAATTGACTTTCCTTTAAAAATCACCTCTCTCTGACTGAGATGTATCCAAAAAGCAACTTGATAACATCAAACATTTCTAAAGGAATAAATTACAAATAATAAAGTCCCAATATTTATCCAATATCTAAAAGGTCAACAAAAGTCAACTCCGGACCCGCACGGTCAAATCCGAGTTAAGGATTAGATCCCAACGACTCATAACTCCATGAGTCCAAATATATGATTAGATTCCAAACTCGAGTCCAAATGGACTCTCAAATCCCCAATTTTTATTTTTTCAAAACATAGTCAAAACCCCAACAAATTCTCTTTCAAATTCCTTGATTTAGGTGTAAACATTCATGGAAAATCAAGATATAGTATCAAAATCAAGTGAAATTCATTTACCCAATTGCCTTGTGTGAAAATCCTCTTCAAAAACTTCCCCTCTCCAAGTCTAGGGATACAAAAAATGAGAAAATGGGTCTAAATGCAAAAATGCATAACTAATAACCAACTGCAAATGTCGCATTTGGTTAGAAACTAGAGGCTCGCAAATACGACCTCCGCAAATGCAATCCTAAGCTCGCAATTGCGAACCTAGACTGCCCCAGCAAACTCCGCAAGGGAAACCACAAACTCCGCAAATGCAAAGTGCACGGTCTGCCAGCCAATGTCGTAAATACGACGAGGAGTTTGAAATTGCGATCCTTCGCAAATGCGAGGTCTGCAGCACTAGAAAAATTGAAGCTTCACCAAACTACTCCAAAATCAATACGAAACTCACTCGAGCCTTGCGCTCCATATTAAACATTCACACAAGTGCATAAACCTCATATAAACTTGCTTTCAAGTTTAAAAAATCAAGACAAACATCCTAAACCATGAATCGAACACCAAAATGCATCTTGCAAACCTTGAAACTCACCAATCAATATTCATAACCAAGTGTTTGACTCCTATCAAACCAATTCAGAATGAGAGAAAAGTTTTCACACAAGTTTCAAATCATAAAATGAACCTATTTAAGCCCTGAAACAATAATCTGAAACCCGATGGCCTCAAAGTAAACTCAAGGTCAAATTCATAAAGTTTCTAAACCTTCAATTTTCCAACTTTCGGTAAAAAGAGCCAAATCATCCTAGAACCTCCAAATTAAAATCTGGAAATATGCCTACGTCCAAAATCACCATACAAACCTATTGTAACCATCAAAATACGAATCTGAGATCGTTAATATAAAATTCAAACCTTGGTTAACTCTTGTAAGTTAAGTATGCAACAACGAAATTATGTGTTTCAATTAACCCCAAAACCTTTCCGGAACTGGACCAACCATCCCAACGAATTACAAAACAAAAACTAAGAATATAGTAAGAATCAAATGTGGAAACTGAACTTAAATACATAAAACCATCGGTTGGGTCGTTCTAGTTGGTGTTGCAGTAGTTGCACTACTTTTTAGAGGCCTCCATACCTCTTCGATCTAGGCATTCAACTGATGTTGCTGCATCATGAAATATTTTATCGTCTCGTGTCGATCATTTCCCCTACTAGTAGATCTTTCAGGGAAATTTTAACTCGACTGGGATGGCGAGGTACCAATTGATTGTTCATTTAGGGTTCCTGCTCTTCTAGTTTGTTCCACTGCTTGAGCGGTTGGGTCCATAAATTGGTTATTGATCCTACACATGGTGTTTTCTTAAATTAATAATCAACACATGAGTATAACAAAAAATTAAAAGTTAGCAGTGAATTGGGATAAACACTCAATGTTAGGGTTCTGCTGTGGGTGTCACTGTTTAACTCAAAATTTAATTTTAAAATAAATAATTGAATTTTTATTGTAAGACCACCAGCAAACATATTAATCTCAATCCCGTATAGTAAATTGAAAAATAAATAATGATTTATAGACCAATGATTAAGATAAGAGAATTTTATTGATTGTTGGCCAACCGATGTTGCTGTGTAAGAGAGAAATATATAGTAATCTTCTTAATAGATAAAATAAGAACACACTTGATTGTTACAAATTGTTACTTGTGATCATATATGTAACAACCTGAATGGTGGTTTTAAGCATTTTCACTCTGCTCGTTGGTTGAGGATATGAGTAGCTCTATATGATGTATTATGACTTATGTGAATCTTCAGTTTTGGTTTTCAGGTTATACAGAACAGATTTGGAAGAATGATTCTCAATTAGGAAGCTTTAAATTGGAAGAGTTGACATAGTTTGAGTTTTATTTTTGACCTCGGATTGGATTTTTGACGGTTATGTTAGCTTCGTTGGGTGATTTTGGACTTAGGAGCGCGTCCAGGTTGTGATTTTGAGGCCCGTAGTTGAATTTAGCTTGAAATGACGAAAGTTGGATTTTTGGAATGTTTGACAGGGAATGTACTTTTTGATATTGGATTCCAATTATGATTCTTGAATATGGAGTAGGTCCATAATGTCAAATGTGACTTGTGTACAAAATTCGAGGTCAATCGGACGTGATTGATAGGTTTCATTGATTGTTGAAGTTTAAAGTTTCAAAGTTCATTGATTTTGAATTGAGGTGTGATTCGTTATTTTGATGTTGTTATGTGTGTTTTGAGACCTCAAATAGGTTTATATTATTTTATGAGACTTGTTGATATATTCAGACAGGGTTCCGAGGGGCTCGGGTGTGTTTCAGATTGATTACGGATCATTTTTCCTTCATGTTTGATTGCTGGGGTAATCTGGTTTTCTAGTGCCTCGTTTGGTCTTCGCGATCGTGAAGTAAGTGATGCGATCGCGTAGAGGGAGAACTGGAACTTGGAAGTTTTTTCATCGCGGTCACGATCAGAGTAACGGGTTCGCGTAGTGTGGGGGCAGTGTGTTCCACGTTCGAACGGTTCATTCCGCTATCGCGTAGTGTATGTTGAGAGGCTGCTGAGTTATTCTTCGCGTTAGCGGATATTTGTTCGCAATAGTATATATTTGTTTGGAGGCAGTGTATTTTAGTTCATCGCAAACACGATGGTTTTCCCACGTTCGCATAAGAGGAATGTCTGCGCAAATTATAAAGTACTCTATTTCGAGGGTTTCGGCCATATTTACATTTTTGGAGCTATGGAGCTCAGATTGAGGATATTCTTGAAGCAATTTTCACCATATGAATTGGGGTAAGTGTTCCCTACTCAATTTTGGTTATATTTTATGAATTTATCTTCGATACTAGCTTTTGGTTGATGAATTTCAGACAGGAAATTGGGGGGTTTTTCCTAAAGTTTCATAATGTGAATTTTTGAGTTTTGAACACCGATTTGGAGTCTGATATGAGTGAAACTAGTATGGTTGGACTCGTAATTGAATGGGTTGTTGGACTTTGTAAATTTTGTCGGGTTTTGAGGTGCGGGTCCGGGTTGGGCGTTTTGGCCATCTTTGGGCTTTTGATTAAAGATTTTACCTTTTTCGATTGGGATTAGTTCCCTTAGAATTTTGTGATGTATTTGAGTTGTTTTTTGTTAGTTTCAAGTCATTTGGAGGTTGGAACGCGAGGGATGGCATTTTTGGAACATCGCTTGGCTTGCTCGGTATTGGATTTGGCTCGTTCGAGATAAGTAACACTTCTAAACTTGGTGTTGAGGGTATGAAACCCCGAATTACATGTTATTTGATTGGTGTTGAAGTGACACACATACTAGGTGACGGGCGTGTGGGCGTGCATCGTTTAAGTTGTAATTTCATTATTTCTATGGTAATGTGTAGTTACCTGATCTTACTTGTAATCATGAAGCTTCTACGTTCTTGAGCTATTGAGATGTGATCCATGTTAGAAATCATGTATAGGCTACATGCTTATCATGTTGGGACCCACAGAGGTATTTTCTGCTGATAAATTATCTTCTTTCATTGCATTACATGCTCAGTCATATGCATGCATATGCATATTATATCTCATTCTCCCTACCATTTATTAACACATCTATCACGAACCCAAATCCTAACCAGCCGTGATGGTGCCTATCATGGAACTAGGCTAGCCAACCATTTCCGACTATCAATATAAATATTAATTTTCCCAAAATTTAGCAGATTTTAAAAATATCAGAAAGAGATAAAACAAATACACACTTTCCCAAAACCTGGAGTCAACTGTCAGGAGCATCTACGACTGAAAATACAATGTACAACAGTGAATTGCTACAACAAAAGTCTGAGGTACAAAAGACCAAAAGAAACTATAAACTGAGGGAAGGAAAGGAGGTGTGCTGGGGATGCTGAGCAGCTACCTCAATCCTCGAACAACTCCAAGCTTGTCCGCAAATAAACTAGTGGGATGGTCCGGTACCTGGATCTGCACACAGAGGTGCAGGGAGTAACGTGAGTAAGCCAACTCAGTATGTAATCAATTTAACTAAAAACTTGAGTGTAGTGACGAGCCATTTAAATCATGTAAATCCATATAATGAGTAACAGTGGAAATAAATAAATCAAGTCAGAAATCTACAATTCCAAATATTTCATAAAACTCCGGTTTCCACTTAGAAATTTCGTATGAAAACAATTTCGTATAAAAACTTTTGTCCAACATTTATTATTAGAGCCTCAATGTAAAGAAGAATGAAAAACAGCATTTCCATAAAACGTAAGCCCCTCGGGCACAGTATCACTCACAATAAAGCCTCTCGGGAAAGCCTCTAAGTCATTCGTGACTCCATTATCAGTATCTCATGCTCTCACTTAACACTCATACTTAGTAAATACCATGAACACACAACCGTTGTGGCGGCCAGCCCGCTCCACTACATATATATATTAATACTGTTGCGGCATGTAGCCCGATCCATATAGTCGACTTCGCTCACTGAGATGTACAGACTCCTAGAGGGGCTCCTTCAGCCCAAGAGCTACATCTGCTGCGGCGTGCAGCCTAATCCAATATGTATATTGCTGCGGCGTGCAGCCCGATCCGTATATAACGTATATTGCTATGGCATGCAGCCCGATCCATATATATATAATCTATATTTTTGCGGCGTGCAGCCCGACCTACATATAGCATATAACACATATGTTGTTGTGGTGTGTAGCCCGTCCCATAACTATCCTCACATACTCGGCTCTCGGCCTGAATCAGTCACCCTCACAAACCACTCGGGCAATTTATCTCGACCTACGGGACTCAGCCAAAAATACTTTTCAGAGTTTTCAAAGCAGTGAGATAACAGTAAAAACAACAACAATTAGGAAATAATGACTGAGTTCACAATTTCCTAAGAGGATAGTGGTAGAATAGTGTAAAAGTATCCCCTGAGGGTCTAAACAGGTCAGCAAAAGGCCCCAAACATGACTCACAGCCCATAACAAGTATAAAATTCTAAAGGAGAGGATGTCGTGAGGTTTCAAATCGAACACGCGGCTTAATCGTCGCCACGGGACGGACCGAGTCACAATTCCTATCAGTGCACGCCCCCACGCTCATCACCTAGCGCGTGTGTCACCTCATTTATCAACACAATATCAAATAACAGGGTGTCATACCCTCAGGTTTAGAGTTACAATCGTTACTTACCTCAAAACAGCCCAAAAGCTACTCCGGGATGCGCTTGCCCCTCGAATTGGCTCCCAAATTCTCCAAATCTAACCAAAATCACATTAACATCATCAATACACGCTAACGGAACAAAACCCAATCGAAACATATAAATTTTAACACAATTCTCAAAATTCATCCAAATCCGAACCCCAGGCCCACGTCTCGGAATTCGATAAAATTTACATCACTAGAAACCTCATCCTCCCACGATTCTACACATACCAAGAACACCACAATCGAACCACAATTGCTTACCCAAATCGCTGAAAGAATTTTCCAAACCTCCTCTCATTTTTCCAAACTTTTTCTACTTTAATCCTTCAAATTACAAGCCTAATCCGAACAAAATAGCATAGAAACGAGTTTTATAATCCGGGAACTTACCTCCACTGAAGAACCTCGAATTCCTTCTTCAATTTGCTCTCAAACAAGTTCCACCCGCATGCAACAATTGAAGAATGACTAAAATTTCGCGGAGGCACCATTTTATACTGTTCTGCCCAATTAATCTGCACCTGCGAACCTTTCCTCACACCTGCGGACCCGCACCTGCGGTCCTAGGTGCGCACCTGCAAAAACCCACTAACAGTCCAATTCTCGCACCTACGGTCCCTTTTCCGCACCTGCGGCTTCGCAGGTGCGGCCAACTCTTCTCACCTGCGGACTCCTCCTTCCTAGCCTCTTTCCGCACCTGCACATGGAACTTCGCACCTGCGGCGTTGCACCTGCGGCTGCCCATCCGCAGGTGCGACCACACCAGCAGCTATTTGCTGCAAATTTTCTAAGTTCAACCCTCTGCCAACCATCTGAAATCAATCCCGATCCCCTTGGGGCCCAAACCAAACATACAAACACACCCCATAGCATCATTCTAACTTAGTCGAGCCTTCGAAACACCAAAAACAACACGAAAATACCAAAATTACATCAAATTCAAACCTTTGAGCCTTGAAACTTCTAAATTTCACCAATGATGTCGAAACCAACCAAAACATATCTGATTGACTTGAAAAGTTGCACACATATCCAAAATGACATTACGAACCTGCTCCAACTATCGGAATTCCATTCCAACCCCTATAGCCTATTTTACACTATCGACCGGAAATCGCCAAAACCTAACCTTCGCCAATTCAAGCCTAATTCTACACTGGACATCAAAACTTCATTCCGAACACACTCCTAAGTCCCAAATCACCTAGCAAAGCTATCCGAGCCATAAAATCCTCATTCCGAGGTCGTTTACCAATAAGTCAACTCTTAGTTTGACTTTTCAACTATTAGGCTACTTTAAAAGGTTAAGTGCCTCTATTCTCACCACGACCACTCCGAACCCAACCCATCCGACCCAACACAACATAAACAGGCTTAGAAATATATGATAAAGTAGAAATGGGGGAAACGGGGCTAATCTCACGAAACGACCGGTCGGGTCGTTACATCTTCCCCCTCTTTAACAAATGTTCGTCCTCGAACGGGTCTAGAATCATACCTGGAGTCTCGAATAGGTGAGGATATCTGTCCCGCATCTCCCGCTTGGCATCCCAGGTGGAATCCTCCACCGGCTGTCCTCTCCACTGAACCTTTTACTGAAGCTATATCCTTAGACCTCAGCTTTCTGACCTGACGACCCAAAATAGCCACTGGCTCTAACTCATATGACATATCACCGTCGAGCTGAACCGTGCTGAAGTCCAAAACATGAGATGGGTCATTAACAAACTTCCGGAGCATCAAAACATGGAACACCGGATGAATACTCGACAAGCTGGGAGGGAAGGCAAGTCTATAAGCCACCTCTCCAATCCTCTGAAGCACCTCAAATTGCCCAATGAACCTGGGACTCAGCTTTCCCCTCTTCCCGAACCGTATAACACCCTTCATGGGTGACACCTTCAGCAACACCTTATCCCTAACCATGAAAGACACATCCCGTACCTTCCGGTCCGCATAGCTCTTCTGCCTAGACTGCGCCGTGCGAAGCCATTCCTGAATCAACTTCGCCTAACCCAACGCATCCTGAACCAAGTCTGTGCCCAATAGCCTAGCCTCGCCCGTCTTAAACAAACCAACCGGAGATCTGCACCTCCTACCATATAAAGACTCATACGGAGCCATCTGGATACTCGACTGATAACTATTATTATATGCAAACTCCGCGAGTGGTAGAAACTGGTCCCATGAACCTCTAAAATCAATGACACATGCACGCAACATATCCTCCAAAATAAGAATAGTACGCTACGACTGCCCGTCGGTCTGAGGATGAAACACTGTTCTCAACTCGACCTGAGTACCCAACTCTCTCTGTACGACTCACCAAAACTGAGATATGAACTAAGTACCTCTGTCAGAAATTATAGAAACTGGAACCCTATGCAATCGGACAATCTCTCTGATATAAATCTCAGCTAACCGCTCCGAAGGATAACTAGTACCAACAGGAATGAAGTGCGCAAATTTGGTCAGCCGATCCACGATAACCCATATAACATCAAACCTCCTCAAAGTCCGTGGGAGTCCAACTACAAAGTCCATAGTGATCCGCTCCCATTTCCGCTCAGAAATATCATATCTCTAAAGCAGTCCACCTGGCCTCTGGTGCTCATACTTGACTTGCTGACAGTTGAGACATCGATCAACAAACTCAACAATATCTCTATTCATCCGCCTCCACCAATAATGTTGTCTCAGATCCTGATACATCTTCGCGGCACCCGGATGGATGGAATACCGCGAACAATGGGCCTCAGCTAGAATCAAATCTCGAATCCCATCCACATTGGGCACACAAATCCGGCCTTGCATCTTCATGACCCCATCATCACCAATAAAAACATCCCTAGCAGCACCACGACGGACCCTGTCCTGAAGAACAAGCAAATGTGGATCATCATACTGGCATGCTCTAATCTGATCATAAAGAGAAGACCTGGAGGCTACACAAGCCAATACCCGAGGAGGCTCTGATAGATCCAATCTAACCAACTGACATGCTAAAGCATGAACATCAAGTGCTAAAGGTCGCTCTGCTACTGGAAGGTAGGCTAAACTCCCCAAACTCTCTGCTCTGCGACTCAGGGCATCAACCACTACATTGGCCTTCCCCGGATGATATAAGATAGTGAGGTCATAATCCTTGAGAAGCTCCAACCACCTCCTTTGACGCAAATTCATATCCTTCTGCTTAAGCAGATGCTGCAGACTACGGTGATCAGTGAAAATCTCACAATTCACTCCATACAAATAATGACACCAACTCTTCAAGGCGTGAACAATAGCTGCTAGCTCAAGATCGTGCACTAGATAATTCTTCTCATGCACCTTCAACTTTCCTGATGCGTAGGAAATCACCCTACCGTCCTGCATCCGAATCGCTCCAAGGACAACTCTCGAGGCATCACAGTAAACTGTATAAGAACTTGAACCCATAGACAAAATCAATACCGGAGTTGTAGTCAAAGCTGACTTGAGCTTCTGAAAGCTCTCCTCACACTCCTTATCCACCTGAATTGAGAACCCTTCTGGGTCATTCTAGTCATAGGTGCTGCAATAGATGAGAATCCCTCGACGAAACGGTGATAGTACCCTGCCAAATCAAGGAAACTGCAAATCTCAACAGCTGATGACGGTCTAGGTCAACTCTACACCACCTCTACCTTCTTCGGATCAACCTGAATACCCTCACTGGAAACCACGTTCCCCAAGAATGCTACTGAATCAAGCCAGAACTCACACTTCAAAAATTTTGCATACAATCTCTTCTCTCTCAAGGTCTGAAGCACAACTCTCAAATGCTTCTCATGATCCTCTCGAGATCGGGAATACACCAAGATATCGTCAATGAACACGATGATGAAATAATCAAGATAAGGCCGGAATACACTACGCATCAAGTGCATAAATGTTGTTGGGGCATTGATCAGCCCGAATGACATAACCCGAAACTCATAATGACCATATCTAGTCCTGAAAGCAGTCTTCGGGATGTCTGACCCCTGAATCTTCAACTGATGATTGCCTGAACACAAGTCAATCTTAGAAAATATTCTGGCACCCTCCAACTGATCAAACAAGTCATCTATACGAGGCAAGGGATACCGGTTCTTCACCGTAACTCTGTTCAGCTGCCGATAATCAATACACATATGCATAGAACCATCCTTCTTCTTTACCAACAACACCGGTGCACCCCAAGGTGACACACTAGGCTGAATGAACCCCTTATCTAGGAGTTCCTGAAACTGCTCCTTTAATTCCTTTAGCTCTGCTGGTGCCATACGATAAGGTAGAATAGAAATAGGCTGAGTGCCTGGCACCAGGTCGATACCAAAATCAATGTCCCTGTCAGGTGGCATGCCTAGCAGGTCTGCTGGAAACACATCTAGAAAGTCACTGACCGCAGGAAAATCAATAGTAAGAGTCTAACCACTGACATCCCTCACAAAATCCAGATACGATAAACACCCCTTCTCAACCATGCGCTGAGCCTTCAGGTAGGAAATCACCCTGCTAGGCACATAATCAGAACACCCTCTCCACTCAACCATCGGACATCCGGGCATAGCTAAGGTCACGTTCTTAGTGTGACAATCAAGAACGGAATGACACAGAGATAACTAGTCCATGCCCAATATCACATCAAAATCGACCATCCTGAGTAACAGCAGGTCCACTCGGGTCTCCAGACCCCAATGGATATCACACACGACCTATACACACGGTCCACAACAACAGTATCACCCACCGGAGTCGACACATGAACAGATGTAACTAAAGACTTACGGGGCATTATCCAGAAAATGGGCAAAATATGAAGAAACATAGGAATATATAGAACCAGGGTCAAATAAAG